>PVJL010001208.1:0-105941 GCA_004026885.1 Lyroderma lyra | reverse complement strand
CAGTGGCCAAAACATGGAAACAACCAAAGTGCCCTGTGACAGACGACTGGATAAAGACGCTGTGGTACATATACACAATGGAATATTACTCAGCTATAAGAAAAGATGAAATATTGCCATTTGCAATAAAATGGATGGACCTGGAGATCATCATGCTTAGTGAAATAAGCCAGACAGAAAAAAACCAAAAACTGTATGACTTCACTCATATGCGGAATATAAAACTGAAAGCAACAAAGAAAAAAGGAATGAACAAACAAATAACCCATGGACACAATCAATAGTTCAATGTTTATTTGGGGACGAGTGGGTCAGGGAGGGGAGAAAGGGGAGGGGGTGGGAAAGGAGGGGGGAAGCTAAATATAAGGTGATGGAAAGAGAAGTCACATTAGGTGGTGAACTTATTATACATCAAGTTGACAATGCACTGTAGAATTGTATGCCTGAAACCTATGTAATCCTTGCTAACAGATGTCACCCCAATAAGTCTATCAATAAAAATGAATTTAAAAAAAAAGTAAAACCTTGTGTGTTCAAAATTCGGACTCTTTTAGCTGCAAGTAGCTGAGGTGGTTGAAGTAACAGTGTGCTTTTGCTCAGAGAAGCTTCCCCTTGGAATAGCTTAGATCCTGTTCAGTAGCACATAATGCAGTTGCTAAACTTTTACTTCTTATGTGCTGGGAAAATCCCTCAACTATTTCAGACCTGAGTGTCACTCATCTCATAAACAATTCATCCCAGGTGCCTCAAACTTTTTAAATATATTTTTTTCTGTCCTATAATCCTTCAAAGGGGGAGGGACTTGCAACTTTAAACTATCTTCTCCATTTTGTGCTTACTTGCTGCTTCAGAATCTTTGTGAAATTGATAGAGATATAAAATACAAACATTATAGTGAAAAAGTTATTCACAGTATTTTCATATGGAGAAAGCTGGTTCTCATTTCCAAGTCATTTTAAAAGTCATGTATTTAAATAGACTAAAGTTACAAAAGAAAAGTGCTACAAATTTGTGGGAGACTGGAGCTTGAGACACATATCGATGAGTAAATGGTGCAGTAGATAATGTGGGTAGACGTTCATGGGGCTTCTTTCCTGGTACATATCTTGATGCTTTAGGTAAACTGGGGCATAGAGTGATCAATACAATAATTGTATTGATCAATTATTTTACTTGAAGTAACAGGTTTTAAACTTATGTGACAGGATTTATTCTTGGAAAGCAAACTGTAAATACATACAACTTACCAAAGTGGATTTCTTCCTGAAAAGCAGCGAGAAGACTAGCAGCTTCCTTGCTCAACTTTCTCTGATCCTGTGAATGGTCCTTGAGGCATTTCAGGGTACCAGGATTCTGACAGCACCAATGACAGAGGAGTTCCTGGAGAGTAGGCCTCAAATGGAAATCGGGAAAGAAATGGCCCTGCTGGATTTTCTCTCTGGAGCTGGGACCAAGATTCATAATTTCATAATTTAAATCCAGGTGTAATCATAATCCAAGTCTGCAAGAAACAATGGTAAAATTTTGTAGAACCATTTTCATTTGAAGGCGATTGAACCCTTCCTTGTCTAAAAAGATCAGCTACTGCAGTATAAACCAGGGGGCTGGGTACTTTCAGAGTAAATAGGATGAGAGAATTCATTATGAGACACTGTGTCTTACCCTGCCCTCTGATGTATTCTCCAGAAAGCAAACTTGGGTTTTACACTGTGGCCCTTAGGTTGTCACAGCACATCTAGTTCCGTACGAGAATCTTTACTCAGTATGATATTTGCTTTGTATCAATCTGGGGAATGTTCAGTGTTTACATTTGTACTGTTTAACCATACTAGGAAAAAAGAATTCATCTATTCATGTGCTTTGCTTTAAGCACTGCAGTAGAATGACCACAGTCAAATTGTTTTCTGATCAGTAACACACCATTTGGGATTAGGCAATCTATTGTTAATAAATTGTGTATAACCACCCCTCCCTGGAAATAAGGTAACCCTTTGGAGTTAATATACACTGTAGTTCTTGTTTTAGCTAAGTTGTACATTAAGAAGATAGAGGCTAGGTTAGTACTTGGTGATGAATTATGTGTGTTCATTAGTAATGTAAAATCTGTATGAGTCTTGTGTATAGTTTTCATTAATGCTGTAGCTAAAATGTATTCCATAGATAAAAGTCATAGGACTTGAAAGAAAAGTGAAGCCTGATAACCTTAGAAAAGAACTAGGCCATTAGAAATAGGTTGCTTAGCTGCCTAGTGAATATTTGATTTCATTTTTGATTATGATTAATTTATAGGGTGATATTTGAAAAAAACTGACATGTAGGATAGGATTTATATTGGTAATAATATTGTATACATGCTATTTAGTTACATTTTAACAAAAATTCTCACATATCAAATGCTATTAAAATTGGGAATCTCCAAGAACTTCTTAAATACAAACTATACTCAGACATTTTGAGTTTTCATTAACCAATCACAGAATAAAATTAATAGAGCTAGTCTATACCTGAACATTTTCTTTGCCAAGTATAGACTATCAGCTGCCATAAGTAAAACTCTATGCTGCTTTTCAGTTGAACAAGAAAGTGGTATGTAGATGGAATGACAGTGCTACAAAATTAATAAAAAGTTTGACCCTAAGTCCCGTGAAATTAAAGTAAGATAGTAAAAGGAGAAGAAAAGAAATATTAGGCAAATGTTTGTATGTAAGTGGTCAGATTTTACAGCTGATGGGGACAGTTACTCTCAGAGAAATCTTATCACTCAGTGCTGGGGCTCAGATCTGAAGATTTGTCCAAGGATGACAATGAGTTCATCTTTGTATCCCTAGTCCCCAACATGGTGCCTAATGCATAGAAGACACTGTAAGAACGCTTATTAAAGGAATGAATGTGGTTGAAGCTTTTAAATTCTGAAACTATAACCAATTATTTCTGTATTACTTAGGACATTTTGGCTTTCAAGTAACAAAAATAAACAAAATATAGAAGTATTATAAATATATAGAACCTGAGGTCATGAAAGTTTTACAAGTCTTAAAAAATGAAAATGAAAACTGGAAAGCATTGGTAAACTGAGGCAGTATTTCTTCTCTCTCTCTCTCTCTGTGTGTGTGTGTGTGTGTGTGTGTGTGTGTGTTTGCTTTAGTTTTTATAACCTCTCTCTTCAGACCAGCTTTTTTCCACCTTTCAAGACTGTGGTAGAAAGCACAGCTGCCCCACAACTTCTTGAGTTTATGTATTACAGGCTAAGTCTCACCTTATCCCAATTCCATATTCTTAGGGAATAAATTTCAATTGGCCTCTGCTTAGGTAAAATTCCTACCTCTAGAGCAATCAGCTGTAGCCAAGAGAGGAGGTACTGCCCTCCAGATATGGCTACTGGAGTAGTTCAAGGGAAAGAAAGAAGGCATTGGTTTATAAGCCGTATTCACATACCAAAGGTGTCCATTACAATTTCCTCTACAAATCCCATGTTCACGCTACTCCCGACTTTGCTTTACTGCCACTGTGAAGGCTACTTTTTCCAAGATACAGTGTTCTTTGTAATTTTCTCTGCTACATGTTTCCAAGTAGAGAGAAAAACCCTTAGCAATTCCCTGCCTTGGTGTTTTTGCAGAGCAGAAAATAGAAGCTTCTGGGAGTAAACAGTTATTTCTGTCTTTTATAAAACCCTGTCTATGTTATTGAGATGATGCTGCCTGTCTGAGGAGACTGAACAGCTTTAACAGAAGCCAAAGTAGAAATAGAAATCATACTGTAATATTGGTCTGCAAACTACGTTTTGTAGTCCTCTTTGCAGGTTGGCATTTAAGCTGAGTCAGTCCTAAATGACAAACCTGAACTTTCCAAATAGAAGAGGGGATGAAGTAGGTTCCATTCAAAGGAACAAACAGTTTAGACAAGATGTTTTTTGAGAGCTTTTATATTCTAAAATAGCTGCAGGGTGGATAATAAGGTGGAGGAGAGCAGGTATAAATGGATGAGGACATGGAGAAGGGCAAGATAACTAGCCTTCGACTGATGGACTGATATCCTGAGGATGTGAAACGTACTCCATTGAGAAGATGTAGGGTCATATGGGTTGTGCAAAACCTCAGTCTGGTGAGAAAACCATTGAAGAAGAACCAGAAAAAAGGTAGAAAGAGCAGTTAGGAGATGGTAGCTGTTAGGGCCCTAAGATAGATGCGAAAAATAAGGCTGTGAGTCCAAGTTGTAGCAGTGGGAATCAAAAAAATAAGACTCAATAAGAGATAATAATACGGGTGTCAAACCTGTAAGTGTTGTTGAGATGTGAGAAACAGAGATAATTTGGGGGTTTTGTATACAATGGTACCATTCGTAAAAATAAGAAACCTGGGAGGAGGGTCAGATTTGGACATGAAGACGATGTGATTGTTATCATTGAATTTAATGAGTTTGGGTGTTTATGGAACAACCAAGTGGAACTATCCAATGGTTTGCCAGATATACATGCCTGGAAATTATGGAGACTTTGTGACTAGAGATAATTAATGTTGCAGAGAGGGATGAAAATCACATAGCATGGAGGAATTGTACATTTAGTTTCCATATATTCAATATCCAATTGTAATGTAAATAAGATGTAATTTCAGTTGAAGTATAAATTTCTAGAGCCATGATCAGATTCTTTGCCTTCCATAGTCTGTCTTTGTTGTAACAAATTTCTTTCTTTAATCAGTGCTGTTGAAACAGAGCTTCATAAAACCCTCATCGCTAAGAACACATTTCCAAGGGGCAGTTCCAAAGATAGAAAAGCATATTGGATGGGATACTATTCTGACCTAATAAGGCATTTAAAAAATGTTTGCATTACTACATGAAGTTTTCTGGTGGCAGTAGTTTTATAAATTCTTGAATGGAATAAAATACTAATCACCTAGTGCTCACAAGTCAAGCTCATCTTAATTGGTTTTCTGGCATTTGTCCTGTAGGAACAAAGTCCCATTGCATGGGTGATCCTTCATGCCAGTGTTTGTCCCCTGAAAAATTTAAAGGCCTATAGATTCTTCTTTTGTGTGCTGATTTTATTTATTTACTTTTTATTAAAATATACCCAAAACCTGATGATTAAGTTTGCAAACTTGCCATTGTGTACTTATGTTGGCAGCACTGTAGGAACAACTTCCAAGGTTATGACACCTTACTGACCTTGTACAATATTGTATTAATTTCAGGTGTACAACATAGTGATTTGACATTTATATACCTTACAGTGTGATCACCACAATATATCCAGTAACTCTCTGCCACATTACGAAGTTATTACTATAATATTGACTGTATTTCCTTGCTGTACCTTACATCCTTGTGACTTATTAATTTTTAAAACTGGATGTTTGTGTCTCTTATCTTATTCTGCTTCACATATTTTACTCAATTCTCACCCCCTGCCCTCTGGCAACCATCAGTTTGCTCTCTGTATCCGAGTCTGTTTCTGTTTTGTTTTGTTTGTTCATTTGTTTTGTTTTGTTAGATTCTGCATATAAGTGAAATCATGCAGTGTTTGTTTGTCTTTCTCTCTGTGACTTTTGTCATTTTACCATAACACCTTTTATGTCCATTTGTGTTGTCTCAAATGGCAAAATTTTACTTTTTGATTGCTGAGTAATATTCTATTGTATATACCATTATATATCTATATCGCTATATATTTATATATAGATATACTGCATTTTTTATCCATTCATCTATCAATGGACACCAAAGTGTACAGAATTTAAAGTTTCCTTCTTCTTCAGTCTGTCAGGACACACTTTACGCTAACTCCACTTCCCTAACTAAGCCAACTACTTGCTTAATTGGTTGTTTACAACTTCACTCTAGGTCTTGCCTTTTGCTAAATTACGTGGACACAGTTGTGTATTCCAGGCTACACTTTCTCTCATGGTTTGCCTACTGTCCCTGGGTAGGCAGGTCTTGTTACAGCATGGCCCTGTCACGCTGACCCACCCTGTTGGCATGTAACTGGGTATTACCCATTTATGTCATAACCAACAAGAGAATCCGAAGGGTGGCTGATCTGGAAAGCAATTGAGAGTCAGGAGAAAATGGTAATGTTTAGCCAGATAAGATCTAGAAAGTGTAGTTCCAAATCATTGAAACTCTGTGATGTAGAAGAAGAAGGAGACTTTCAATTCTATAGACCTTCTGGAGGTAGAAGAAGACCAGTGGTTTACAAAGCTAAGGATACTCAAATTTAGGTTTCATGTAGAAAGAATTTTCTAACATTTAGTGAACAGAATGAAAGGTTACAAAAGGTAAAAACTATAGCTATTGTATGCATTATATAGAGGATACATGTTTGTTTTTATAAAAATTGAAAACCAGATTTTCGTGACGGACAGACATAAATTGAAGCCTTATTCCACCACTGTGTTAGTGTGTGGCCTCTTACATTTCACTGTCCTCATCTTTTGCAAAAAGATAATAACCCCACCAACCTGACCCTTGGGCCTGTCCTGCTGTCTTTATTCTCACACAGGTGTTCCTGAGAGCACTTCCCAATAAATGTCCTGCACACTAATCCACATCTTATAGTCTGTGTCCTGAGGAGCCCTATTTATTTATCTTTTTTCTTTCAAATTTTTCCTTTCTTTCTTTTTTACTAATAAGTAAATTTATCAGGGTGACAATTGTTGATAAAATCACATAGGTTCTAGGTGTAGAATTCTATATTATCTATATGTTGCATTGTGTGCTCACCACCCAAAGTGAGTTCTCTTTCCATCACCATATATTTGACTCCTCCTCCCTCCTTCCCCCTTCCCCTCAGGTAACCACTAAACTGTTGACTGTGTTCATGAGTTTTTATTTCTTTGTTGATTTCAGTTTTATGTCCCACATATGAGTGAAGTCATATTGTTCTTGACTTTTTTCTGTCTGGCTTATTTCATTTAGCATGATGATCTCGAGGTCCATCCATATTTTCTCAAATGGCAGTACTTTACATTTTTAATGGTTGAATAACATTCTATTGTGTATATGTACCACAACTATCAAAGAACACTTCGATTTTTTTCATGTCTTGGCCACTGTGAACAATGCTGTGATGAACATTGGGGTACATATATCTTTGTGGACTAAAGTTTTCAAATTTTGGTGGTTAAATACCCACTAACTATTAGAGAAATGCAAATCAAAACCATAATGAGATATCACCTCACACCTATTAGAATGGCTATTATCAATAAGACAAATAAGTGTTGGAGAGGCCGTGGAGAAAAAGGAAACTTCATACATTGCTCGTAGGAATGTAAATTGGTACAACTGCTATGCAAGACGTTATGGAGGTTCCTCAAAACATTGAAGAATACTATTTAAATCATTAGTATTTTCATCCTCATCATCTGATTCTAGCAATTTGTCAGCACCTTAAGGGCAAAGATTTAGTCTTACTCATTTTTATATTTCAAAAGCAGTAGTTGTCCTATATTTCACCTTGTTTACCTATCTTCCCCCTACCTGGGCAGTGGGTAATATATTTCTATAAACTGCCTTCTGCCTCTTTCCCTTTATTCTCAGTGAAATGCTCTTCAGCCTACCCTCACACTCAGAACACGATCTCCAAATCCAAGTGTCCTTCTTGAAACACAATGCCACTCCCTCTTATTTTGCATATTTTCAATTAATTGCTAAGTTTTAAACAAAATTAAACAATTATCATAGTTCCCATTAATCTTGTTTGGGCAAGATAGCTTAGTAATTGAAAAAAGATTTTGGTGTCAGACCTGAGTTGAAGCCTTACTCTACCACTTTCTCAGTGTGTGACCTCCCGAAGTTTCATGGTCCACATCTTTTGAAGAGAGATAATGATAATACCTACCTCCTGGGCTGTGGAAAGAATTCAAGGAGAAAATGTGGGCAAACCATGGCATACAGCAGTTATTCAAAACACATTAGCTATTTTCTGTAATACTATTTTATTAATATTTTAAGATCACTTTATTATTCATTCTCTGTAAATTTGTTTTCGTACAGATCAAAATACTTCCTAATTTCCCTTGTAAGTTCTTCTTTGACCTATGGGTTATTTCACAATCTGTTGTTTAATTTCCAAATATTTGTGGATTCCCAAGTTTTCTTCTGTTGTTGATTTCTAATTTAACTCCACTGTGGTCGGAGAACGTACCTTGTTAAAATGAAAGGATTTCAGTCCTTTCAAATTTATGAAGACTTGTTAGATGGCCTAGGTCATTCTTTGTAAATTTAGTATAAGATATATGAGATTTAAATTATTGCTCTAAATCTACTTTTCTGCATTATTTGCTTGAGAATAGATTTGTAGCCTTTCTAATATTATTGCATGTTCTTTAACAGATTTTTGACTTGCATAAGAGTAGTTTTAGAGTGTAACCAGTGAATTTTTCTCCTCCCTCTCTTATCAGAGCTGTCTTGGTCAGCTCAGCTAGACTGCTGTCGGAGTCATTCTTTCCCGTCTTCAGGAGACAGAGTACTGAATCCATTACCCAGAGCTCATTGTTCTCACACTCTCAGCCATGGTCTGAGAACAAATTCTGAACTTTAGCCACACATATCCAGCTGGCTCTCTTTCTTCCCTTCCAAAGACATGACCTTATACAAGGATTATAGCTGAATATGCCACCTGTGCCCCAAGTCACTGTTTCTCTATCTAGGGCTACAAATGTCCTTGAGGAAGAGAGAGAGCATAGATTTTTCCCTAGAAGCGTGTGCCCTTCTCCCTGTGTGATACCCACTGAATATGATGTACTATAGCCAGTAATATGGGCACATCCTATTTAGATAGACCTTGATGAGGTTCTTTTAGCATGCTTGACTAATGTTTTGCATGTTTATGCTAATTCCATTTAGGTTTTAAGAGAGACCCAGTTTAGATGCTCCCAAGTCTATTTGTTTTCTCACGTTTCTGAGAATCAATATATTTCAAAATCATTGATTTTGCAACCTTCCCAGGAGTTCTGGGGACTGCCATGCATGTAGTAGCTGTTCAGTATTTGCTTGTTGATCAACCAAGTGCTAGAACAAAGAGAATGGTAAGCCATGTGTGATGATGGATTTTATGTGTCAGCTTGGCCAGGCCACAGTACCCAGATATTTGGTGAAAACCCAGTCAGTCTAGATGTAGCTGAGAAGTCATCATTTTAGAAGAGATTAACATTTAAATCAGCAGACTTTGAGTGAAGTAGGTTACTCTCTATAATGTGGGGCAGGCCTCACCTTTAGTAAGAGGACCGAGGTCCCCCCTCGTAAGGGAGAATTCTGCCTCTAGACTGCCTTCGGGTTTGGACTGCAGTACCGACTTTTCCCTGGGTTTCCTACCTGCCGGCCTGTCCTGCACGCTCCAGGCACGTCAGTCCTCACGATCGGCTGAGCCAGTTTATTAAAACAAATCTCTCTCTGTATTTTCACATGTTTTGGTTCTGTTTCTCTGAAAAGCCCTGACAAATATACCATGTTATCCCCAGTTTGTGACCTAGAACTTGAATATGTGAATTACTGATAGCTAGAGTTTTGAATGCACTTTGATTTCACTTCTTCTCAACATGGACTTTACTAAATTATGTTCCAAAGTGTGATCTTTCTTCCCCCGTTTATTGATATGAACATATCCGTCTTCTGTATTTTAGTGGAATTCGGTTAAGCGGGTGGATTAAAGAAAGTGTGATTAATCTTACTTTCTAGAATACAAAATAAATTAGCTTGCTAACTTGAAAACTCAAATGAACATTTTAAAACTTCTGGGCTCCAGGGTAAGTGTTAATGGTCACCATAGGACTAAGTGCAGCTAGAGTCTAATGATCTATTTTATACTCACTGAGATTGAACCTGCCACGGATAGCACAAGGCAGCTGACAGGAGACCTTCTTTATAAACTGGGCAAGAATTCTGAGGTAATGAACTGTGCTCCCAGTGTGGGTACCATAAACTCAGTAATGAATAACACTCTTTGAACGTCTGGACAAGAAAGATGTCTCACTCCAGGAGGGATGATTTCCTTTCTGTAACCAAACTGTGCTTAGCTGATATTTGAAGCCTGACTTCACACTCCTCCAAGCTCTTCTTTGATCCAATACAGTTTAGTCAAATTGACTCTGATGTGTTTGCAGATTGGAGTGGGGGTTAGGAAAATGTGGGGGTGGGGGTGTGAACCCATATGTTTCTCCTTAGCTGGGAATTTGCCAATATTTTTCTTCTAAGGAATTAATATTCCCTTTCCAGTTTTAATTGATCAATGGTAAGAAGAGATTTCTGTATACGAGCGTGGGCTGATAAATTTTGCCTCCATTTAAATAGAAAATGAACCAGAAAAGATATTTTAATAAAATAAAAAAGAAATATACCTACATTATTTATTTTCAAAGATGCATAATTATTTTTCTAAAAAATCACCGCACACTTTGATACACTTCCACCAGTGCTGCACTTGTTTCTGAAATGTCCTTAAAAAAAAATCAGTGTTTTGTTTTTGAAACCATCTCCTCACTGCAGACGTCACTTCTTCATCACAGACGAACCGCCTCACCCATCATCTGACTGTCCTCACACCGACACACTGATCCCCGTAAATGGCCTGCGTTTGTGAATTTCTGTTGGAGGCACTTCTTCTGCTGTTAAGGATTCATTAACAACACACTGTCACAACCAAATATCTGATGTGCACGGGGTGAAAAATGTAAGCATCTGTGTGTGCAAGGTCAGGAATGATGGAGGGGAGATACCACGTGAGTACGAAGAACTAGTTACACCCAGGTATGTCCAATGTAACAAAAAGACATTACAGTGGAGGCAAAATATATCAGCCTGCCCTCATAGCTTTTGGCTCCATGGATTGGAAGAATCAGAAAGAACAGCCACAAAAGTTGGATTTGCTTTGACAGGCAAAGTGTAGAGGAGAGATGAAAGAAATATCAGTCAGAGGAAAGAACACAGAAACGATTGACTAATGACGGTCAAGAGGGTTGAATTGCTTCAGACATTCGAAGGATAAAAAGGAGAGAAGTGCCAAGCTGTAGCTTATTGTGTTAAAGCTAAACCTGCAAAGAAAATTTTTGCCAATTAAGTTTATTGAACTAAAAAACTAATTATCAAAGGAAATTATGAAATATTTTCCAGGGCCTTGATAATGAGGAGATTTTCTATTTTTCTTACTTCTTTCAGATATTTTAGAGGGTTGAAAGAAAGGGTAATCTGCTGTACTTTTTATAATATAAATTTTTGTTGGTTGTGGCCGATGATATTATTTAGCAAACATTTCCTCTTCCTCTGCTACTTACCTTCCACACCTCCAAGAATGTATTTTGTGGCTCCTGAGCCACTTTCTTTGCTCGAGCCCGCTCCTACCTCTTTGGAGTGTACTTTCCCCTCAATAAACTATCTTTTTGTTTCAGCACTTAAAAAAAAGAAAAGAAAAGAATATATTTTGTCCCAGCATTGATACTAACTTGGCTCTTAACTTGCTTTGGACAATAAAATGTGAATGAAAGTGAAAGGTACCAGTTCTGAGTCTAGGCCTTAAAATACATCATGTGTTTCCACTTACTTGCTGCTTCTGACCCCTACCATGAGAAAAATAGGCCCCAGGTAGCTGTGACCCTCCAGACTAGACCCAAATTGAGATAAGTGCTATAGGCCACAGCCTGAAGCAGAGGTGCCTTGCTGCCCTGTGGACCCATGCATGTAAAACAAAGGTTCATGCTACATGCCATTGACATTTTGTAGTTGTTTCAATGAGTTCATTAAGTCTTATTGATTCCATTAGTCTTTATTGGATATTTACTATGTACCAAGCTCTGTGCTAGATCTAGGAGATGCAAAAGGCCTACACTTCAAAGACCTTCTAGTCTTAGAGGAGACAGATATGTACACAATAAGCCACGTTCGATAAGGCACTATGAGTCTTGTGCTAAATGCTATAAGGGGGAGAAGTATAAGGTATGGGAACTGTGAAACTGAAGAGATCATGTCCAGTTTGGAGGAGGTGGGAGTGGATCAGGAATGACTTCATAAAGAAGGAGTATTGGATACATAAGTAGAGATAGTGCTACTATAGATTGCATTGATCTTACTCTGTGTGCACACACATGTGAGACACTTGCCTCCCACACTGGGGATGTGTACTTGGAGTTATGTGGGAAGTAGCCGTATAGCATGAAGGTAATCCATAATACGCCCAGCATGAGTTAATTTTAAAAAGTTTCAACATGCCATGAAATGCCCATTTACCATTTTCATCTATATTCACACAAATATACAAATTATATTCACAAACTGGGATTTATAGTCCTCAAATGATGACAAATGTAAAAGCTAAGTTTGTTGAGTCTTTTTGAGCAAAAGCAATCAGTTCCTAGGAGGGGATCCTTTTCTTAAAAAGCTAAATTCCTCTTCTGGGACTAGTTCTGCTGGAGTCATAATCAAGGAAAATATATTTATGTCTATAACAAGGACATAGAATAAAGTATCAGGAGAACAAACTTTGAGGTGAAAATTCAGTTTCTGACATCCTCTTGACTAGGTGGTTTAGCTTTAACTCTAGCTTTCAATGAAAAGAAGTCAGACTTTAAAAAATATTTATTTACATTCAAAGACAAAGTCACGTCCTCTCAAGTTAAGATCCCAGACTGTGGATTCAAGCTGCCTGGGTTTGAATTTCATGTTTAAGTTGTTTTGTTTTTAATCAGAAGTGTGACCTTGGCAAGTTCTAACATCTGTAAGCTTCAGTTGCTCTTTCTGTGAAATAAAAAAAATATTAATAATAATAATCATGCTAAGTTGTCAGGTGAAGTGCCCGGCACTGTGCCTGGAATGTGGAAAGATCTCAAGAAATGGTAGCTGCTATTATTATTGTTGTTGAAATAGTAGCTAACTTTCCTCTAGCAGAAGAAGCTCAACATTTAAATATGGTAGAATTTATTATTTGTGAAGATTTGTGAGTGTGAATATCTAAGACCCTGCAACCTTAAAGTATGCATTCAAATTTTGCGTTACCTTGACTTCAAGTGGTTGGGGACAAACTCGGAGCTCACCTGAATTTTCTAGACTTCAGAAGGTCCTATTAGAAGACCTTCCTGGGATCACAGCCCAGAGAAGCACATTCTCTGCCTTTAACCTCTGAGTCACAGTTGATATAAAATATAAATCATATAAACCATCATGCACATACACAACAGCTCAATTATTTCCTTTTAAACCAAATCTGTAAGAAGTATTTGGGTAAGGAACCTTTGTTCTTTATTTGTTACTTTCCACATGTCAAAAAGAGCATAGCCAAACTGTTTATCCATATGACTCGTTTTAACCAGGAGGGCCCAGAAAAGTTTGGGAATGACTTTCAGAGACACATTTTTAATTGTTTTTAATTTATCTAAAAACAGGCTAAAAAGTTTAATTAACAGGCTCCAAGTAATAGTTATACCATTTTTCCTCTGCTATCAGCTTTCACTTTTATTTACGATGCATGTCGCCTGTGTCTCCTTCACGCCAAGGTCCACTATCACTAATATTTCTGTGATATGTGAATAAACCTAAATGTAAAGTTAGCACTTGCAATCAATGCAAATTAATGACTTTTTAAAAAAAATTTCAATCAGGAAAAGCAGCTTTGTAGTTGAAAATCCCATGCTGGCCCTAGAGTGGGAGTTTTTCCAGCCTCTGCTTAAATCCAAAAAAATACTGCAATCTTCTGGCACAGGCCCACTGTAATGCTTTAAAAACAATTTAGCAACTGTCATTGCTGTAATTACAGTAACTAATTACCATCCTTAGCAAACAAATAGCTTAACATAATACGCAAGCCGAATCAATTTTGAAGAAATGCAAATTCCAAAAGCGAAAAAGGGCATTTTGGCAAACCTGAAAGAGAAGCAGGAAAATAATACACTTTGTTTTATCTGCACATAATTCCCAGGGAATATCATATCATAAATATTTGCATTCAGTTCTTATCAGGACATTTGCATTTGCTTCTTATCAGTGTGCAGACCGGACTCTGCCAGATAGAGAGAGGAGCGCCCCACCATGCACATATTTCTAATGCATCACGTCTCGGGCCCAGAGAATATTTTGGCTGGAACTTTATCACCCAGATGAAGAGGTCATTTACTCTCCGAGTTGGTTCATCTTGGAATTGTCTTGAGATTTTGATGTGATTCACCCGACACAGCATTTATTTATTTCTTTATTTTAGACAAACACTGGAGGCAGTTTATTACCAGAACATTTCTTCCAAAGGCAGCTGTTGCAAGGATGCTTCTTTCCTTGCCTGCCACCCCCTTCCCTGCCCACTCCCCAACTTCTGCAAAAATAAAATCATACGTAAACAACACCGATTCCAATGATTTCAAATGCTGTAATAGGCACAGCCATCTTTATTTCGTAGGAATCAATATAGAGAATAAAAACAAGGCATAGAATAAATCAAGCCCTACTCGACCATCATTATCTCGAAATTTAGTTCCAAATCCTGCTGTAGTTCTCCAGGAACACCTTTGATTAACAGTGCCTTCCTTAGTACGGGGAGACAGTTGATGGCCAGGAAGCCACCTTACTAATGAGACCATCAGATTCCTCTAACGGTTTATCCAGATAAATCCATTTCTCATCTTATGATAAGTAACAGAGCATCTCACCCATAAGTACACATGAGGCCAATAAGCGTGCTGATAGCAGCTTCTCTCATATGTGAATGATAATTTTGTCCTTTTTAACCCTTGAATTATCATCTGACATCACACCCCAGCACTCACTGGCTTGCTATGCCAGAACATAAAGCATTCAAGCAGTCTATTTTGTTTTGGAGAGAGAGGTGGGAATATTATTCATATTGATTGGATCCTTTCTGTTGGTGTTGGCCATTTAATTAAATCAGATTTGTATTTTAGTGCTTTGGTAACATGAGGCTAAAGTAGATAGGAGTCTTATATCCTTGTGTAAAGCAAACCTAGGTTGGTATATAAGAATCATGGCTGTGCATGCTGAGTTCTACAGGAGTGCTATTATTACACAATGTCCCCTGAAATTTTATCACCCACTTGGTATTATTGCACAAATTCCGAGGTCAGATTTCAAAGCGAAACTGTGGATAGGGTCAATTTGAATACTAGGATTTTAATTTCCAATTATAAATTAAAATATAATGGGGAAAATTGTCATTTATAATAGTGGCAAAAATATATTTAATTGTACTTCATAGTGATTTTATTAATCAGTATGGTCACTTAAACTTCATTTCACCTTTTGCCCAAGTAGAATTTCATTTTGGTTTATTTGTTTAACACAAAAGAGAACCTCTGGTTTATTTGATTCAAATGATTGATACATCTCTATTTGGATCCAGAAACTGTTATTTAAAATCTCGTAAGAATGCAAGCATCTCATGAAACTTTATTCCTATAACAGTAGGATAATTTTTTGCCAAATTATTTGCTTTATTTGTAATTTTTAAAAAATTTATAGTTAAAATCTTTTTTCCTAAATAGATCTGTTAACATAGGTGTTTAAAAATATTTTTATTTTAACAGAAATTATTTTAAGAAATGTGTAGACATGGCTACTCATATTGATGTTAAGAATTTAAAATGTTATTTAAGCCATAAACATTTCATAACATTGTTTTAAATTATTTCTTTAAGAATTTTCAAATATTGAATGTGAGATAAAAATTTATGTGTAAATGAGAGTTATAATTATGTGGCATCTTAAAAGAAATTCACATAAAACTGTTCAAAAAGCTTATTTGTTTTTACTGAAGTTCAGCTCTTGTGTACATGTTTACATTATGTGTTATAAATTCAGGATGCATAATATATTATGTATAAAATCATATAAAGCATCCAATAAAAGCAAGAGCTAGAGAAGGAATAACACTAAAAACTTTGTGGGATTCAATAATTCATCTGGAAAAGTCATTATATCTGTTATATTTTATCATTGTTTTTAGCTTTTTCTTTGAGGTGGGAAGAGCTTCTAGTTAAGAGCCCATTATCAGGGTGAAAGATGCAGGAAATCCAAAATATTTATGTTTGTTCATGGCATCCGGACAAAAGACAGTTCTCAGGAAAAGGGCTTTCTGATTAAGTGATTGAAAACACTCTGGTGTATTTTAATAGCTTCTTCTATCCAAGAGATAACATCATCTTCAGCATTATCGCTATTCTGAAACTTATTTTAAACATTCTCCTGTGCTCTTCCAATTAGACACTCTGCTCTCTTGGCTTCCTGTGTCCTCACTGCAACTCATCTCATTTGTTTGCTTTCCCATCTTTGTCAGCAGGTTGGGTGTAAAAAGAGGCATTTAACAGATAACTGAAGAGATGTGCTTTTCAGAGTCAAATTCATCTGCATGGCATTCAGCCACAGTCTCTCGGTGATAAAACATGGATGTGTAAAACATCAACTTGCACTTTGCAAAAACTTAAAATATTGATGATTGATTGAATGTCATTACCGAGGGTACTCGAAAGGAATCTGTTCACTTTTAGATAAAAATTGATAATGCCCTAACAGATAATATAAAATCAGATCAAATACTTGGCCAAAATCTATTTAAGGGAAACATGTATTGAGAAGTAGCTCTCTCTAGAACACTTTTCTCCCAGATTTTTTATTGCTGGTGTTTTCTCATCATTCTGGCTCAATTGAAAGGCAACCTCTTTAGAGAAGCCTTCCCTGATCATTCTAGCTAAAGTAGCTGCCCCCAGTCCCTGCATACACAGTCAATTTTTGGTTTCTGTTTTATGTATTTTTATTTACTTCATGACATTTACTGCTGTTAATAATTTATATATGTTTAATATATGGATGACTTTATAGTTTGAACCCAACTTCTCCCTGATGAGTCCAGGAATTTCATAATATTTGTTCACTGTTGTAATAACAATGTCTACTATATTTCTTGGAACATACTAAGAAATTGTTATTTTTTTATTAAATAAGTGATTTTATTAAAATCCAGGTACCCTGGTTAGCTTTTCAAAAATAATTTACACAGTGATCCTATGACATAGGCATATAGTAATAAACCCATTTTGTGAACGTGAACACCTGAGACTTCGAGAGATTATCAGTGGCACACAAACGATAGGCACTGGAGATGGGACTCAATGCAAGCCAGCTCGGTCTTTAAATCTCTTCTTGTTCTTAATAACTTGGTTTTTCTATACATAATACCTCAAATAATTCTACTTTCATTAGATAAGTTAGTGTTTAGTACAACCTGGTAATATCATTAGACATGGGGAACATTCAAGAGAAAATGGCAAGTGACCTTTTTGTTGCTTTGCAGAAGATACATATTTTTTTTTAATTCATTTTTATTGTTAGACTTATTGGGGTGACATCTGTTAGCAAGGATTACATAGGTTTCAGGCATACAATTCTACAGTGCATTGTCAACTTGATGTATAATAAGTTCACCACCTAATGTGACTTCTCTTTCCATCACCATATATTTAGCTTCCCCCCCTCCTCTCCCACCCCCTCCCCTTGCAGAAGATACGTATTTTTATTGGCTTTTAAATTCCCTCTCTTTTGAACATTCAAACTTTCAATATTGTATGGAAACCCAGGTGACAGTTGTGACTTAAAATTTCTTTTCCCTTCTGCACAAAGAATGGACATTGCAAATTTTCCTCTCAGGGAGGATAAGATAAAATAGAATTAGAAGTGATATTATTCTTGAAGTATTCTGTAGACGAACAGACCAGACAGAGGATATGGATAAAGGTTTCCGAATACAGATTACAAAACTGGCCTTGAAGAGAAGGAAAAATACACCCATTGGAATGTCTGCTGAAGTCTTATTCTACAAAAAGCAGGGCATCTGATAAATTCTAGACTTGCTGACAACTCAGAAAGATGAAGAAGTAAGGAAAGAAAACAACATTCTGGACCAAATTTTGAAAACTATTTCATGATAGAGACATGATAGGAACCTTTCTTTGCAGGAAGTAGTCAAATCATTTAAGATACAAAGTAAAAAAAAAAATCATAGGAGACACTCAATACTATATCTTATGCTTTAGGAAATGCATTGCTTACAGTTTATAACAAGGGCAAGCCTCATTTCATGGTCAGTGAAGTCAAAAGTTCATGTAGCTCAAGGGGAATCTTTCAAAGTAGAATTTCTAACAACTTCATCACATATGAGTATAATTAAGTAGAAATGTGGTATCTGAAGTTAGCAATGCAGCTAAGAAGAAGTCTTCTGATAAAGTCATCTAATAGAAGGACACCTACAGAAATGGATGAAAGGAGGAGTTAGTCCAGATGCACAGGAAGAGGGAAATGGATCGATCTGTCGAATAATATCAGGAAGGCCAAAGTTCAGGGTGAAATGAAAGTATCAATAGTAGTTGAATACAACTCAAAGGGCCTGTCGCTCTCTGGAGAGTAAGGAAAATGAGAAACAAATAAATGAATCTGTATGTGCTGCAATAGATACATGCCCAAAGTAATAGAAAAATCATTTAGACCCTTGATTATACGTTTAACAGCAAGGAAGATCGTGTTCAAGCTGGACAAGTTAGAACAAAGATCATTAAGAAGATGTAGAGGTCCAGCTTAGATGACCAAGTAAATTATAAAGAAACATTTATTAGCTTTATGTGAGTAAAGGCTCAGATGAATTAAATTGTAAGGCACTGGAAGATCATGCAGGGGACACCATAGTGTTACTCTAGGTGCCGTTTTGGAAACGTTTTGGTGATTGAGAGACTTACCAAGGAACTGCAGATGGGCAAACGACCTGCTTTTAAAAATGGGGAAATGGAATTTCTAAGCTTTTATTATTCAGTAAAATACTACTAAACTTTGACAATGTTTTTGGAATAAATGATCAAACACGTAGTTTATTAGCATATTTTTTTCAAAGTAGTGGTGCTGGGAGCAAATATTGACTCACTATCTAATTAACTTCCTTCTAACATGAGGCCATTGAAGTGATAGAAATGGCATAGTAATGGCGTCTTTGACTTTAGAAGGCATTTATTGGAGAGAATACTTCATGAAATTTTGGCTAAGGTAGAAAGTTTGACTTAGATGGATTTATCCTAGCAGTGCTTTGTCCTACTACCCTACAGTAGTCTTGATTGATGGACTGTATTTTTGTTTAACCATGGTGAAAACTTGTGTTCACTAGATTTGCAGATGGCACAGAGTTAAGTATGATGGCCTGTGCATTGAGAAGGATGATTGGGTTGATCAGTTGTTCAGTTCTAAGATTGTACACTTTGGTATGTGATCCTATCTCTGTCATACCTTTATACCCTTGAGTTCCATGAGGGTAGTTTGTTCTAGAGGCAGCTATTTAGACACTAGCATCAAATCTACAGATGCTCAAGAAGGCAGAAACTTGAGAACATTCAGTAGAAAGAAGCTTGTTGACTTTTTAATCTATTCACGTTGTTGACTGGAATAGTAGACAACTTTGTTTGTTGGATCATCTGTAGCTAAGAAGTATTTATTTATTATTATTTCTCGCTTTGCCCTTCCATTTCTTCCCTGTAGCTGATGCCATTGGTACTCCACCAAAATGTCCTTTATTGGGCTGACACATCCCTCCTCTGCTTGCTGGGATTGTTGGTTGGGTATGATCACAGCTGCTTCTTACTCTAGTGTATTGTTCTCTGCTGGAAGAAACCACACCAATCCAAGATCCTGGGTCCTTAAGCCTTACCTCCAGGGTTAGCCCACAGCCAAGGACTGACAGATATGATCATACAAAATGCTGACCTTTGACCTCAATATGGGACCATTTCTGGGGTGTGATTCATGCTCTAGCCTGCCCCCTTGGGATCAGGCTATAGCTAGACTCCAGTGGGACACCCTCTCTGATTAGCTCCTTCTCCTCTCCAAGCCTGCTTCCCTCACCCCCACTCCCCTGATAGTCCGTTCCCAAAAATCACTTCTCAAGAATTCCAAATCTCAGCCTCTGCCTCTGAGGAACTCCATGTAAGAGATCTCCTCTTCCTCTCTTTGTCATTTTCCTTCTTTCTTTCTCTTTCCCCCTTCTATCATGGCAAATAAGACAAACCCATGATGACAATACAATGCAGTCTCATCTATAACTTGAAAGGAGAGTTCAAACTCTTAAAGTGACAGTTGGCTCCATCAGCACTATTTCTGGGTTTGGTTTCAGGACCATTGCATCAGAATCATCTGGGAGGCTTATTAAGATGCAGATTCCTGCCTGCCCCCTTCAGACTTCTTGAGGTGAGGCCCTGGAATCTGCAGTTTAACAGGTTCTCCAGATGCTTCTATGCACATAAGGATTTGAAAACCCTTGAGGCAGAACACAGTTATATTGTGGCCAAAGGTGTGTGTTTGAAACACTTGGAGACCATTTAGCTGAGCATAAAAATATCTAATATAAACAAAACTAAGTCCACAAATTGTGCTCTAACCTTACCAGGTTTCTTGAAACTATATTATTAAAATCTACTCACATGTGTACAGTACATTGTTCCAGCTCAGTGTCACCTCAACTTTGGGGAAAGGCACATTGAAGAGCCTATTGTGGACCTTCAGAAACTAAGGTTTTTAAATTTAACACAGGTACTCTTTATCTTGACACACATTGCCAGTTGCCACCCTGGGGCAGAGGGTTAGTGTTTGTTTTTCTGCTGGTGTTTCCTTTGTGACAAGGAGACAGGGTGCAACCATTGAATACAGCAAAGCTATGGTAGTCAGCTAACTAACAAGAAAACAATAGATAAACAGAACTTCTGCTTCCTAGCAGTGAACATCTTCAATCTAGTAACTTACACATTGCTGATATTAACCTAATCAACCCAATGAAGATGAGGGTTGGCATTTGCTGCAGTTTTTATTATTTGAAAGTAAAGGTAAATGTGGAGCTTCAACCTCTGCCTTGTAAGGCTTTTCCATCCACTGTTGGTATCTAACAACAAAGCTGTCTGCCTGGCCTTCTCCTGTGGCTCTTGGGAGGAAAGGAAGCACCACAGAAAATGTATCCTGCAGGGGAAATGTTAATTATCTTTAACTGAGCTGCAATTTTTGACCACTCTGCACTTGCCACTCTTCCACCAGGCCCATTGCGAAGCCTCAGTGTAACATCAGGCCACACACCAGGCATGTCATTCCAAGTGCCCTCTTGCCTTTGGCTGCTCCAGGGTTGCTGAAGAGCCCCCTGGCAGCACTTTGAAGAGGGTACTCTGCAGTTACCATTTATAAGTCAGCATCACACTTAGGTAAGAAAATGAGACTGAGCCAGGCATCAGTGAGGGCTGGCAAATAGTGTACAAGGCAATGAGTATGATGTTCCCAATGAAATGGGGGCTGTGGAGAACTCAACCAAATTTGCTCTTTCAGGAAAAACAACAACAACAAAAAACCCCCAAACAAAACAAAACTGCATTCACTTAGGCTCTCCACGCTCCAAAATTCACAGATTAGAGGGGTGTGGAATTGTCAGTATGAGAAGCTGAAGCAGGCCAGGGATAAATTCCAGAGCGCTGCTTCCAGCTCCCTGGTGCCCGCCTCTCCACGTGGGTGAGCCATCCGTGCTCGGCACGGTGATCCTGCCATCTGTCACATCCCTCTGGGTAGCAGCTGGCCTTTTGCACAAGTTTCATACTGGACGAGAAGTGTTGGCAGCTTTTGGGACCTTCTGAACCCACCTGAGGAGAGTTTCTGGAAACCCACAGAAGAAAGTGTTTTAAGAATAGGAAGAAAAGGAGAGACAGAAAAGCGAAAAAGATGTGCTTTCTGTCTTCCCTTGAGTTCTACCCCTCCCGTCCTGACTTACTTCTGGGAGACAAAGAAGAGGAAATGGAGCCCACTAAGGTGATGACAACACAAGTATTAGGTCATGCACTGTGGTTTTATGAATTGCCATTTTTCTTCCTCACAACAATATTTAAGCCAGGCATCCAAACAGATGTAATTCTAGAAATAAGTATATAGCTACATAAACATACAGCTATGAGATGATTTTAATAACATGTAATACTGTTTGAAGAGGAGTCATATGTACATGCACATGTAAATGTGTACATGCTGGTGCTTTATAGGTGTGCAAGTGGGTGTGTGTGCACTGTGTGTGTGTGTATGTGTGTGCGCGCACGCATTAGTGTGTGTGTGTGAGCTTAGATGAGTATATATTCCATCTAAAACCAAACATAGCTTTACTTATTTATTAGGAAGAGCAATTAGCCACCCATGATCCAGAATTCTTTCTGTCCCTATTTCTAATGGAAAGTACAAATATTTTTGTTAGTTTTAAATGAAGTATGTTTTACTTATGCTGTCCTATCTCAGAAAATCTCCATTACTGAGAATTCAAACTCCCTTTGTCCCTGGTATCAATGGTCCCAAGTCCTCCTTCCTTCCTACATCTATACTCCAAAGTAGTGAATTATTCACTCTCCCTGCACACATCATCCCTCTCTGATATTACTTATATTCTACTCCTTGCTTAGAATACATTTTATTAGTTAGTGCAGTGCTGGTGGCTGTAACAAATAAATCCCAAAATGTCAGTGATTTAATGAGTAAGAGTTTTGCTTTCATACCTATATGTGGCATTCATATAGGTATCCTGGTTAGCAACAACAGTTACTTTCACTCAGATTCCATCAACAACAATCAGTCACAGCAAAAGGGGTGAGAAAGGCAGTCCCTGTTTGGGCATCTCCTCACAAGTGACAGCCCTACTATGGGAGTAGGAATGCACATATTGGTAGCCAGCTGTCTTTCTAAAATGATCTTCTGTCAAAGATTTCCAGTAATCTCCATTAGAAATTAATTACTCCATTCTCCCTGATCCCAGAATACTTTGTTTATAGTAAGCATTATATTATTACTGTTGCTATCATTTATTATTACCATCATTGCTACTATTACTGTTATTTTCATTTGTTATTCCTATTGTCATCACCATCATTCATTTTGGAATAGAGCACAAGGTGGGGAGTAATGGTCAAGAGCACCCAGGCTTTGGATCAAGTTGGCTGGATTTGAATTCTGGCTCCATGATTTGGCTATGAGCCATTGGTGGTTTAGTGAACCTCTCAAAGTCTCTGGGTTGTTGTATCTGTATAATGGACATGATAATATATGCCACTTAGGATTGTTGGAAAAATTAAAGAAAATCAGGCATTTAAAATACATAGCAAAATGTCTGGTATATAGTAGGTATTATTAGACAAGTACTAACTATTAGCTCTGTCTCCCCAGTGAATGATATATTTATGGCAAGTAGAAAATTTTTGGTAGATTTTCATCACCCAATACAGTGCCTGACACATAAAAAAGGTCCAGTAATGTTGAAGTGATTTATAAGAGCTGGTCTGGTCTTTGCAACAGAAGTATAAATAGGATCAAAACAAATTCATTTTCTTTATTTTTTTTCTCTACATGTAATTAATAGCCATCTATTGTAATTGGCCTCTCACTTATCTTTAAAGCTGAAAAGCACAGGGAGAGATGTTTTTACTTACTCTTCTGCCATACAGCAACTAGATGTCTAATCCATGAATCTCCTGGAAATGAAATTCTCTCAAATTCCTTGGTTACTCATTGCAATTCCTTATGATCCAAATCCTGATGATTCTATGGAGAAATGCTTCCATAGGTGAGGGCCCCATTTCTTCTGCATTACTTAAGGTCACTTCCTCCATGAAAACCTTTTAAATCAAGCTTTCATTTCTGCTGTTCAGATTTTTCAAATTCTTTAACTTTTCTTTACATGATGTATATTTTTAAATTTAAATATTTTTATCCTTGTCTCCAGAACTCTCTTTCCTTTCTAGAAACGATATCCCAAACTACATAGTATATACTCTTATAAATGTCTGTTTAATATTCTCTGTAGAAAGGATACCATCTCCCATTCTTAACCATTATGGTTTTTTTAATGAAGAAAGATTCATTCCAGTTAAGACACCAGCATTGTTTCAAGCCAGAGGCAGAGGCATGGGGTTGCTAATTACATCCCATAGGCTATAAGTCATGGAAGAGGAGACATTAGCTCCTTTTTGCTTGCTGGGGTAGCTGTAAAGCCTGGACCATAGTAGATGGTATATATTTATGATATTGGTTGCACAAATAAACAAATTATTTAATTTATAATGAATCAATCAACCAAGTTAGTTGGTGGGAGGAGGTGATTAGTCTTTATAGAAGATGAACCTCGTTATATTTTGTCCCTCTTATTGAGCTATTTGAGATTTTTCCCCTCAGCACCATTGCTGAAAGAAATAAAACCATTACTTTCGTTTTATGGGTTCTGTAGCTGATTTATGTACTTTTGGCAATTCAAAAACTTTTCTGAGCTCTTTTTGTTCCAACTCTTTTTGTTTCTAGGAACTTGGGGGCAGAGTGACACATGAGTAGTCTGTGCTTCCTGCCCCCTCTTTCCTCACTCACACAGTCAACATATATTCGTCATCAACAAGGAATCTAGCAGGCACTTAGGATGTGGGGATGGCAACAGTTCATGAAACACCCTGGAGAATGACAGGTTTATTAAACTAATATCCCAACTCTCTATCCAGAGTGATACGGTCTCGGGAAAAGTCTTCCATAGCAACCCTTTACAAGGATATCTGATTTACAGAATGCTCACATGCAATTATCTTATTTGATTTTCACACCAACCCATCTTGTGATTGGAGCGCAGAGGGATTAATCGACTTGCCCAGGATCGTACGGTCAGGAAATCATGAACACTTATTACAGCCTGTACTTCTGATTCCAAATTAGAGCTGTTATAGGAACTGCCTTTGCTGCTTCTAATGACCATGTCCCTGCTGGAAGCTGATTGAGTCTTCTACTCTCACTCCTTTGTGCACGTGAAAAATTCACCCAAAGGAGCTGAATTCCTACAAGCATGCGTTCACTGATTCTCATCGTCAGAAACTATTTATTAAGCTCTTTTTACGTTCTAGGCACTGTTCTAAGTGGTAAGATACAATACTGAATAGTATACCATGATGTCCTCGCCCTCTTGGGACTCATAATTCTATTGGAAGTGAGTAGTGGGACACAGAAAGTTAAAAACTCAGATTCTGCCCATGCACTCACTGCGCAGGTGGCAGCAGCAGTTCCAGCTTAAACCATCACAGAGGAGAAAGTGACCCACAGGCCACTGCCCCAATGGATTGTGGCTGCTATGTTGGACCTGGACCCTTAAAACTGTGGCACTGTTATTTCCAATGCTAAGTAATTTGCTTCTGAGTTGTCTATATAATAGGAACAGTGGTTGTGCTTGTGTGCATGTGTGTGTGTGTGTGTGTGTGTTTACCATATTAAACTAATGTGTAATATTAAAGAGAAAGAACCCAATACTGATATAGTATAACAAGTGCTAACATAGGACATATAACAGGGGGTCTGGAAGCATATAGTAGTAGCTAGCGTGTATTCATTGCTTTAGTGCATGCAAGGTTCTATTCAAGGTGCTTTTCAAGAATTAACTTAATCTTCAGAATAATCATGTACAATGAAAACGATTATCATCAAAGATTCCAAAGAACAGAGTGGTTGAGCAATTTTTTCAAGGAATTCTGGCTCAAGAGTATATATGCTAAACAGTGCATTATAGGAGAGATAAACTTTAAACCCAAGAGGTTGGGCAATTCTTTGAGAAAGTGCCATATAAGTTATGCCTCAGTTTTCTTACCTGTAAAAATGGGACTAAGAACATTTCCACTGCATTGGGTTGCTCTGAACAGTAAATGAGATAATATATGTAAGGTCATCATATAATACACTGGTCATTGTAACCATTCAATAGCTGTGATTCATATGATAGTTATTATTAATAAATTGAGACAGGGAAATAAATTATGAATTACGTCAAGCAAAGTGAAGTGAGGTGGCAAAGAGTATTCTGAAAGAGAGAATGGAATGTATGAAAGCCCAGAGGTGAAGGAAAACAGGATAAAATCAAATTTAGATATCTGGACAGTGTATTGTGACCCCTTTTGTATTCTGGCAGTTTTTACCTTGGCCATTGTCTTTGCCACTGCATAGTATGTTGTCTGATGGCCAAAGCAGAAAAAGTTTTCAGTTTCGAATTTGCCACTGAGTTGATAAAATTTTAGTTTCTACCTATGAGAACGATGACAGTGATGATGATGATGAACAGGCTTTATAGTTTATGTAACATCTTTATAAGTATTTCCTCATCTACGTCTTCATCAGCACCTCTAAAGGTCATTGTTATTAACATGCATATCAATTAGAGTTGCATAAAATAACTCAATTATGCCTGACTTTTCTCTTATACATGGTACTTCACCCTTGACTATGAATCCTTAGGTCTCTTTGTAGTTGTTACTTTCTTAGAGGGTAGACTTGTTTAAAAGCTACCACAGATTTCCAGTTTAACATGACAGATTGACCACACATATTTATTTGCACTTTCTCTACAAACCTCATCAAATAGCAGGAAAGGCATAAACACGCAAGAGAAAGAGATTGTGAAAGATGTGAGCAGATGAGTCATGTCAAAAAAATTGGAAGTTGGCAGTAATTAAGTAAATGGTAAGTGACTGTTGAACAGAGAAATTTGTCACCTAAGTGTATGGAGGGGTAGAGTGACAAGACAAGAAGGGACAATATACTATTCTCTTTATATAGCCCTGAGAGTCAGAAATTAAAGGTAATATGTACTTCTGGAGGGAAGAGAAGACATATGAGTCTAGTACTGGCTTGGTTACATGCCTTTAAATGAGAGGATGGGGCCCTTTATTTTCCTTCCTCCACCCAAGCTGAGGATTGGAAGTGTAGTTTTTAGAGAGGATGCACAGTAGAAGCTCTGCCATCTGTACCAGGAAGTAATGGAGAAGGAGAAGTAGATGCCACATGGGAATAGGGGGATGAAGTGAAAGGCTCATACTAAACACAGAAACTCCATGCCCTTTTGCATTTTTACCTCCTAGGGCATCTCTCTCTGGCACTTAGATAGGGGAGGGAAGGATTTGTCAGTGAGGAAATTGACCCACTCAAAAAATATTTATAGGAATGGACATTGAAAATTTCCAGGTAACACTGACAGTTTGAAGAATATCCTTTTCTCAGTTTTCCTTACCAAAACACACCTATGAGAACGATGACAGTGATGATGATGATGATGAATAGGCTTTATAGTTTATGTAACATCTTTATAAGTATTTCCTCATCTACATCTTCATCAGCACCTCTAAAGGTCATTGTTATTAACATGCATATCAATTAGATATTTTTAAACCAGCATTTTACTAGTTTGCTCAAGTTAGAATGGACCCCAAGCTTACCTGGCTTTCCAAAATGTCAAAGTGAGACTCTAACATAAAAGACAGCAACCAAAGCATACACAAAAAAGGAAGCCAGAGGATACAGAGACCATACAGGGAACTGAAGAAATTTCAGAAAAACTGTATTTATTACCCCAAGTCAGGGAAGAGACGACACTACACACATGAAGTGAAACCAGGATGCTGTAAGTAAGAACAGTTCAGAGTATTCTTTTTTCCAAAAAGAGGTTTTGGAAATTTAAAAAATATGAAACATGTATTAAAAATGCAAAAAATATTTAGTAATATACTTGAGCAAGTCTTCTAGAAGAAATTTAAAAAAGTCAAAAATATAAAAATATAGGCAAAAAGGACAAAAAAATTGGAAGATCATTTTAAGAGTTCCAATATCCAAAAGTGTAGAACTTATTTCAGAAGATAATAAAGGAAATGAAGGGGAAGAAATTATTGATGACAGAATACCAAATTTTTTTTTTTTCAGAACCAAAGAATAATGATTTCTAGATCTAAGTTTTATCAAGTAAAAATGCTCATCATGGCAGGGACCCATAAAAATACAAAGCTCCTACCATTATTCTGTGAAATTTGGAATAGCAGAGATAAAGAATAAATCTTTTTTTTTCTTTTTTTTTTTTTTTTCTTTTTGGTATGTGGGTAGCTCCCTGGCTGGGAATCGAACCCAGGCCGCAGCACTGACAGCGCCAAAGCCTTAAGCCACTACACCACCAGGGAATTCTCCAAGAACAAATCTTAACATATTTAAGAGAAAAACATACAAATGGTTACTCATAGGTCACATGGTCACATATAAAGGAAGGAGTGAGGATAAACATTACTTCAGGCTTTTCAACAACTCTACAAGTCAATGACAAAATTCTAAGGGAAAATGATTCTCAGTTTACAAGTCTATGCTCATCAAAACTGTCAAAGTAGAATGACTATGTCCAGTCAAGCAAAGATCCTAAAACTTAGCCCGTTAGTGCAATCTCTCTATTACTTCTTTTTAAAAATTCTTTCCCTCACCTTTATTGAGACATAATTGACAAACAAAAGTTGTATATATTTAAGGTATACAGTATGATGATTTGATATATGTGTACATTGTGAAATGACCACATCAAGTTATTTTACATATCTATGACCTCACATACTTTCTGTGTGGGTGTGTATGGGCATATATGTTATATGAGAACATTTAAGACCTACTCTCTGAGTGTAAGTGGGGAGGGGGGTGGGAGAAAAGATACAGGGACACAAACATATAGTGATGGGAAGAGAACTGACTCTGGGTGATGAATATATAGCACAACACATAGATGATGTTTTGTAGAGTTGTATGCCTGGACCTATGTAATTTTTAGTAATTAATGTCACCCCATAAATTTAACAATAAAAAAGATCTACTCTCTTAGTAAATTTCGAGCCTACAATATAATATTATTAACTGTAGTCACCATGCTGTACATCACATCTCCAGAATTTATTCATCCTGCATGACTACAACTTTGTATCCTTTGACCAACATCTCTCCATTTCCACTATCTCCCATTTCCCTGGAAACCACCATTCTATTCTCTGCTTTTATAAGTTTGACTTTTTTTAACCAAGGATGAACCTACATTGACACATCATAATCACACAAAGTTCATTGTTTATATTACAGTTCCCTCTTCAAATCTATAATAACATGCATTCGTTCTTATAATGTCATACGGAGTATTTTCACCAAAAATCTTCTGTGCTCTGCCTTTTTATCTCATTCCCCCCAACCCTCACCACTGGTGACCACTGATGATTTTGCTGTCTCCATAAGTTTGCCTTCTCTGTTATGTCATGTAGCTGGAATCATACAAAGTGTAGCCTTTTCAGATTGGGTTCTTTCACTTAGTAATATGTATTTAAGCTTTCTTCATTATTTTTCATGGCTTGATAGCTCATTTCTTTTTAGCCCTGAATAATATTCCATTGTCTGGATGGACCACAGGTTATTTGTCCATTTAACTACTAAAGGACATCTTGTTTGCTTCTAGGTTTTGTCAATTATAAATAAAGCTGCTATAAACATCCATGTGCAGTTTCTGTGTGGACATATATTTTTACCTCCTTTGGGTAAATACCAAGGAATGGTTTTTCTTTTTTATGGAATCTTATTCAGCCTGAACAAAGAAGGAAATCCTGACATTTGCAACAACATGAACCTGGAAGACATTATGTTAAATGAAATAAGCCACACACAGAGAAACAAATACCATATGATCTCACATATACATGGAAACTTAGTACCATTTCTTAGAGAGCAATGAAAGGATATGTTTCACTAAGACAATAAACCAAGAAAGAGGATGCAATCGGGCAGGTAAAGGCGACGCAAACCCCAAAAAGTAAAGGGAATTCTCAGAAAGAGAACAAGGGAAGTCTCGGGATCACCACTGAGCAGCAGGCCCAGACAATTATTATCCAGGCTGGAGCAGGCTAAGGGAAGCTCCCGGTCAACTTACCATGCAAATCCATCATGTGGACGCAAGTCTGCTGTCAGCATTGCTGAAGAGCAAAGGAGACTACACCCTGGAGCAAGCAGCAACTTCCAGAGAGATTGTGCATAGGCCAAATTGTGCTAATGGCTAATTTGTATTTCCTTTAAAAGATAAAAAGAAAAAGCCTGACATCCGTGCCTAGCAGCACTATTTCCGACTTTTTGTTGTTATTTTTTAACAGAACATATGGAGTGCTAACCATATGATTTAGAAAAGCTCTATTTTATTCTTGTTTTTGAATGATTGTGAGTGCGTGCTACAATATTTCCAAAATGCCACCACCATTATAATCTTCAAGAAAGATGACAAAGACTGGCAACCACTCTCCATCAAAACCCATGTCAAATGGTATGTTCAAGTAACAAACTCAAATGCAGCTCCAAACATTACAACTTGCTGGTGATTGATATTATTGTTATTGAAGAAAGACCTGTGTGCCAATTCTGGGAACAATTTATTGAGGATTCAGAACTATGACTCTGTTTGGTCATGAGTAAGTTAGCTTACAGCATGGATATAACCCGAATAGAACCCAGTGCATTGCATTGCACAGCTTCTTCATAAAGTAGCATTCAAAGAAACATGCAAAAACAACTTTTCACTTGCATCTTTCACACGTCGAAGGGACTCAGTTCATAACGCACCCCACACATCTTAATTGTCTTCACTCTTTTCCCTAACTCTGCAGCTCTGGAGATTTTCAAGCACCAAACCTTTAAAATTCTCCCAAAACTGAGCCTAGGAAGCTTGTCTGTGTTTCACCCTCCAGTTACTCTTCTTTATTGACACCTTATACTTAATTTCTTTGACTTGATTCCCTGCCTAGGTTTTCTATAACAAAGGAAAGCTCAATAACTAACCCAGGAAGGAAGAATTTGTCTATTATTTTTCTCTTCTTTAGAATCCCCTGTTGTTTTTGTTTCATCTACTTGTCATAGCCTCATAACAAAGCAGCAGAGACAGATCAGACCTTAGAAAAGAAGGGGAAAACTTAGCTGATCTGCAAAAGACAAAAATCATTTTTGGTAAAGAGAGAAGTATGGGTGTAGGTCGAAAACACTGCACATGAACAAGTTTTATAGTTGATAGGAAGGGAAAAGTTTTCATCTGAGGTTCCAGGAGTGCTAGAATTTTCGTATCAGCTCAGGCATGTGGATACATAGGGAGCCCCGTCTCTGCCACTGCTGGCAGCAGTACCCATTGTCCTATTTTCTGCAGCCTGAAACCACGGAAGAGGGCTCTTTACATCCAGAAAATAGACTGATTGAAATATCATCTTCGGGAAGTCTCTTCTAAAGACACTAATTGATATTGTTTGAGGAAGTGTACGTGTCTGTCATGAAAACCATTTTAACTGCCAACTTGTTTTCTTCTTTAGTTTGCTTAACTTGGCGGCATGTTAACTTCCCCCTTAGAAAACCTCCTATTTTGATTTATGAATGTTTTCAAATTTTTAAGATTCTCCAAACCGTTGTTTCACCTGTAAGTAGAGAGATAGCTTGTTTGGCTAACTGCCTTGCATGACTCTGTGCCAGGCAATGAATAATGCCATGTTCAATATTCTAAATTTGTGTTCCAAATTCTGAATTTCCAATGAGCTGCATGGAACTCTACTGATAAGTGACTGATTTTCCCTGCAAGGATTGTCTTATTTTAAACTTCCAATTTAGTTGCCTTACTTTATGCAAGGCAATTTTGAATGAATTTTAAAGTGAAGATGAAGACTATTCATACCTTTCTAAACCTAGAAGGCAGAAGAAGTGAGCTAAGGAAGGAGGGCATCTTATCTAAGAAGACTACAGGTCTTAACAGTAGCACACAGGGAAGGCTCTTTCTTTCGAAATGGTGCTAGCCAACCTTTCATAGAAACCTCAGATACAAAGTATTACCACAGTTGCTAATATTCACCCCAAAGTATTTCTACATGTTTAAAAATATAAACATATTCATGTACATATGACTGGAGCTGAAGAAACAATAATAAATCATATGAGTGACCAAATAGTTCTTTAGCAAGAAGGATGCTGATTTGAATTCTAGAATTTGGATGAACTTAACAATATTATTTATGTGGAAGAGGAGGAGGGAAGCTAAATATAAGGTGATGGAAAGAGAAGTCACATTAGGTGGTGAACTTATTATACAAGTTGACAATGCACTGTAGAACTGTATGCCTGAAACCTATGTAATCCTTGCTAACAGATGTCACCCCAAAAAGTCTAACAATAAAAAATGAATTAAATAAAATAAAAGTAAACCATAACATAAAGGTAAGGCTAACTTTAACATTAACCTTAATTTTAATCACAAACTCAACCCAAACCTTAGCCTTTACCTTAAATGTAAATATAACGGGAATCCTATTCATCACTCTAATCATAAACTCAGCCTTAACCCTAAAACTAGACTTTAATATAACCCTAACACTAACCCTATACTTAATTAAAAACCTAACCCCTAACCTAAATGTAACCCTTACCATAAACCACATTTTATTTTAAATTTACATCCTAATCTCAAAATTTATTCTAATCCTACTCTTATCCTAACCATAATCACAAAATCAGTTCTGAACCCAACCTAATTCTGATACTTATCAAACAACAACAACAACAACAACAACAACAAAACAATATTATTTACCCATTTAGGTCTCTCTCCACACTTTTTTTTTAGGACATACTATAAGTACAAGGAGAAAGCTTTTCTTACCTCTTTTCAGCAGAAGGTGTAGGAAGGGTTGGCAACAGTGAGCTCTCTGTGAATGTCTCTGAGTGTTCCATACAATCTTAATGAACTTGAGCCTTATTATTATTTCATTTTTTGTGTCAGCTAAGACTGTGCCTTACTGGGCTTAAACTTTCATAGATTATCCAGCTCATTTAAATAATTAGGGGGTTTGAATACGAATGCTTAGATAATTCACACAGCTGTCTAGATTGACCTGGGTTGACCAGATTATTGCACACTCTTCATGTCTCTTTAGCTTTTAAACCTGTTAAGGTATTAAAAATCAACAACCAAGACTCTGTTTTTTCCCTAGACCACGTTTAAAATAAATAATTTGACAATTGTTGTAAGTAGTAAAATTAATGAACTTCCCATTCTTCCCCTTTCCTATATATAATATACATTATACATATTCAGTGAATGTGTTAATTAACCAGTGGTTTCATATACTATACATATTTTGACTTAAGAGGTAGATTTGTATTGTATTTAGGGACCACTGCTAGGAAAAGCTAATTTCAGTTCCTTTGTGGCTAGAACTGTGACTGAGCATGCAGGATTCTTTTGGTGCCTGTGATGATATCATACCATACTGGTCAATGATATGGTACATTATTGGAGAAGTTTCCAATAGTGACTGAAGTAGGAGAAAAATACAAAGCAGTCAAGACACCCATCACGTTATTGTGTAGTGCAGTTAGCAGTGTGTTAATGTTGGCATACATTTTGGATGAGACCACTTAACAAGCTTCTTTGCAGAGCTAATTAAGTGGGTGTGCTTAGTATTGTTTCCTTGTGTGAGGGCTAGAAAAAGTATAAAGACCAACAAATGGGACAGGAGACCACGTCATACTGTGTTCTGACTAGAATGTGGAGAATGTGTTGAAGACTCATAGCTCGTATACAGAAACTGCTAGAACCAGCTGAATGGATGTCAGAGTGGCCAACTTTCCTGTTTGTTACTCTTCATTTTGAAGATCATCTTATATAAAACACAGACCCATGAAATACAAAAGTGAGTTATTTACTTAAAAAATAAGGGTAACTTGTATTAACATTGCCTTTGCCCGTTTCTATCCCAGGAATGGCTTATTGAGAATTAAATGGCTTGTCACAGAGATGTCTGAAAGTACTTTGCGGGGTGAAGGCAGGTAGAAGTGGTGGCATTTGAGGGAAAGTCTGTTTCTCCAGCTGGGGATGGTGTGACACAGGCCAGTGGCACCAAAATTCTCTGATGGAGAATGCATGTGAGACATGGTATCTGCAGCTGGGGGACAGATCTCTGAGTGTGCCCCTCAGATGGTGGTGATTGAGACAGACAGCACTGACTGATGTTCACCTATGTGCAGTGGCCCAAAAAATACGAGGAACTGCAGTGACCACGTGTGAAAGAAGCTGCTTCACATCCCGTTTCAGGCACCGCCTAAGCTCCCTAGTTTGACATGGCATGCATGGAGAGGCAAGGGTGCCCTGATGACTAGGAGTGCAGCTCTCATCAGCCCAAAGGTTGGGGCTTGGAGCAAATGTAATTCGGTTCAGAGAAATAAAGAAGTAAAAAGTGACAGTTCTTAAACTCTGATGTTCCTGTCTTAAATTCCTATATGTTTTTTAGGTGAGATCTACAAAGTAGCTAGTTCGGTACATGGCTTATGACAGGCAATCATTATTCCTTCAACAGATGTTTATAAGTACCTTCCTGGTGCCAGGCCCCTTGCTAGAGGTTTGCCAACATTGGGAACCTACTGGTATAATAAATAGGACTCTTTTAAGGGAGATGAGACAACTGCTATAGGAAGCTCTCATAGACAAGAGTCAAGGGGGCACCATAGCTCAGAAGGAAAAAAAAAACAAGAGCCTGTAAGAATTCCATTATATTACAGAAGAAAGCCCTATTTGTGAGGCTTGTGAATGCAAAGAATTACAATAAAGGGTTTCAAAAAGTCACAGGGTAAACTCTCCTGACGTCTGCCCAATGGCATGTCAGATTAACTGACACTCTTCGCTCTGTTTTTAAAACGTGTTTTGCTAAAGCCTGCAGCCCACTGAAGCCTCATGGTTCCTAGACTCTTTCTAGATTACCTGTGAGTACCAGGCAAACGTGACATTAGCACTGTATGTATCCCAATATTCAACTGTGTTTCTTCTTAGTTTATGCCAGTTTTATATATTGTGGTAGTTAATTATTATGCAAACTCATGAAATGACTGGGAAAGGAGTTCTTTAAAAATTAGTACTACATTAAATGGTTTAGAGAGACTATAATGATTAGCTGCTAAAAACAATAATAAAATAAATCACTTTGCATTATAACCAAAAGAAATTGGGGGAATTGTAAAAATCTAGAACTGAAATTGTTTTGCTATTGTTTTAAATTTTTATAGCACCTCAAGGAACTGAAAGTGAAAGATTGAGCCCATGTTTTACAAGTTTGCTTTATTCAAGAAAGTACTGTGGAACTCCAAAGGAGATTTTCTCTAAAAAAAATAAACCTTCACCCTGCAACAAGGAATGGTGAAAACAGTGTACACTTAGATCGTTCAAGTGTACACACATACCACACACACATTCTTAACTCATCAACTACTATACCTAGGCCACATTGATTATGGATTGCTACTATATTTTCAGTGGGGAAGAAGTGAGAGGGAGCAAGTCTTTATAGGACCTGCTGTGTTAGGGTAACTGAAGAAGGGGACAGATCAGAATAACTCCACTTGATATTTGTTCCCTCTTCCTGTTAAGAAGAGTGCTCTCCGTACTAGAAATAACAGAACTACCCAACTTAACAGGGGATTAAACAACAATGCAGGTGAAAAGAGTGCCAAGATATTTCAAAAGTTCAAGTTGCCTGGCTTTAATGAATTCATCCTAAGGGTTTCAAGAGGAGTTAGAGTTGAACTCTAAACAATGATAAAATGAAAAAAAAAAAAAGAAAAGAAAAAGATGGAGAACTTGTTCCAATTTTCCAAAAGGGAAGGATTTGAATTCCATTTACTAAAGACCAGTATGTTTTATTCAATGCCTAGGGCAATACTGGAATGGATTATGAAATGTATTATTTATGATCATTTAGAAACAAAAGCAGTGATCACTTAGAAAACACACTAAACCACCTCACATCCTTCCTCTTATTGTTGTTGTTTTCTAGTATGATTATGAAACCATAGGAAATGATCAGGGAAATTCTACCCTATCTCTTATGACATTCTGGTGGACAGGAGGAGGAAATATAATAATATGGCTGGAAGGAGCTGACATGGATGGAAGGGCCGTATTCAGAGCAGAGGGACCAGAAGACAAATGCCAGCTTAAAGGGAAGCCTACAGTGGTGCAACTGGGATTTTCTCTTTGTCTTTTCCTAGCCAACTTTCTTATTTAATAGTGCTGATCAAATTTTCAGTGACGTGAGACTAGAAGAAAGGTTTAATACAAAGCGTGATGGAATCAGTATCAAAGAAAACATGACCAAACAGAAAAATAGGCTGATGTCTCTTAGACTGAAATTTAACAAGATTGGATGTAATTGGATGTAACTCAGGTAGTTATGGAGAGTTGAATTTGAAACTCATTTATTCAGATTGGTTCACCATGAATTCTTGTAGCAGGCATGGAAGTACCATTAAGGGATCTTATTGTTGGTGGTATGCAATTGGGAATCCCTACCTTATAAGATGCTGAGTTTAAAAATCACAGTCTCTGGGGGAGGTGCAGATGTGTGTAAAATATTCTCAATTCTCATCCCAGTCAGTTCCAGGGCATACTGCACAGAGGGAAGAATAGCCACTGTGGAAATCTGGGCATTGTGTGGGTATGCAGAATACCAGAGAGAGCTGCAGGTCATAATTCTGATAAACCTATTCATATGGAAATGATCATTGAGGGAAGTGTATCAAAAGGAAACACAGTGAAAAGTAGCCAGCATACAGGTACCCATGGATGGAACTGGAGAGCCAGAACTGGTGTCATGGCCAAAAATGACAGAGTGGAAACCTAGACAATTTCCTTCATCTATTCACTTAGTAGAGGCAGAAGAAATCAGTTTCAGGTTGACCAAAGAGACCATGTAACGAGAGTAGTAAACCTACAGACGCACTGTGTTTGGGTCCTGCCCTCCAGAAAATGATTATTTTATTAGGCTGAGCATAAGCTTGGATTCTCCAGTAGTCAGATCTTCCTTTCAGAAGTATTAATCTGATTTTCATTTGGAAATTTCCTTACCCACTTTGTAGTCTTTCTTGGCAGGACTACAGAGCAGGCCAACGTGCTTCTCTCTAACCAGTGTGGGTACATGACCTAAGATAAGCTTCTGGCTCTGTCTAGACTTTGAGCTTTAAGCAAAGGTAAGATGCAAGAATAACTAGAAGTATGGTTAAAACAGTTTCTTTTCAGTTTTGGTTCCTCAAGAAGTGCATTGAGGTTCTTACTTTTTTAGCCTACTTCTCCTGCCTTCCTATTGATTATGCCATCTTCCAAGGAAATGCTTCTGTTAGAAGAAATCTGGTGCAAAAGTAAGGCATAGCATTGTCAGGAATGTACTTGCATGTATTATTTATATACTAAAATAAACTTCAAATGGCTTTCTGAAGAAAATTTTGGCTTTTCCTATGGGTGCCCCAAGAGCCCACCTCAGTGTCACCATTATCCACTAACTCATCTTGACACGCTTGTCCATCGCCACCAGTTGTGTTGTGTGACATGAGTAATTTGTTTCTGTAAAGTAGTACTGTTTGTTAATAGTGTGTGTTTTCTTATAAATTAAATGAGATCTGAGGCTCTCTCTTACAATAAGGTCAATCACATTCACTTAGCTGCAAATAGGCTTTCTTAAGTAGCAAGAAATATCTGGAGTGACTAGTAATTAATGGAATTATTCATATTCTGGTATAGGCCAATGGGAATGTGTCATGCATGAGAATCTTTCATGTGTATCACTGGGAACTGCCTGCTTTTAAGAGCATAGTGAAATTATCAGTTTTTATTAAAAGGCCACCTGAGACTTTTTAAATAGTACCTTTAGGAATCTAAATTGCACTCCAGGATAAAGCTTTCCAGCCTAAGGGTATATATTCCCTTTAAGCTATATAACTGGGCCATAGCACTTTAGCCTGTTGTAGAATCACCTCTACTGACATGCACTTTAACATTTTGCCTTCTATCTTTCTTTCTTTAAGAACACGTGAGAAGAAAAAGACTAAGTTCTAACTGTATGTGCTATACAAATATTGCTGAAGACATTGTCTGCTGTGTTTTCAACATAATTTTTTGAGTCTTTTCTGTATTCCAGATGCCATGATAGTCTCTGGGTATACAATGTGAATGATGACAGACACAACTGCTGAACTCATGAAACTCACATTCTAGAGGAGACAATCATTAATCAAGGAATCACTAAAAATAGATATTCGATGACAAATTAATAATTTTTTTGATGAAAAGTCATACATAGTGCTGTTAGTGTTTTCATAAGGGACTCTCCCTTAATCGAGGGAGGGAAAGAAGCCAGAGAGACTTTTCTGGAACCTGTAGGATGATTTGGGAGCTGAAGGATGAGTGTGAGGTGAGTGGGCATAAGGGCAAATCAGGTACTTATATCTACCAATTGGTTGGGAAGTTGGGCATCATTACTGTCTCTTTACCTTTCCTCAACTCCTATAAGCAATTTGAACTTTAGATAGGTTGTCTTATTTACCTTGGAAAATCTATCAGAGGCAGAAAGAGGCTGATTTTTGGTTACTTTTTTAATTGTTAAACTTATTGAGGTGACATTGGTCAGCAAAAATTATGTAGGTTCCAGGTGTACAATTCTACAATGGAATAGTTTATCTCTTTTTTTCCTAAGAACATCCACATCCTAGTTTGAATTTAAACCTTTTTTAAAAATTGATCTGTTTTGTAAATTTTGGTTGCTATGACAATAAATTGATTCACTTCAAAAGCTATTAACAGCAGCTTGGTTATTCTGTTTTCTTTGTTGAGAATATTATAATAGGTAAAATGTCAGCAATAACTAAGAAAATTTTAGGGACAGGGAAAATGGTACAGGAGTTTGGCAAGATATGATATACATTCCAGTTCATTAAACATTACAGAATTTAATTTCTGGTGAATAATTGAGAGATATTAATTCATTTTATATGAAAAACCAGAATAGTTGGTTTAAGGATGATAACCTTTCTTGGGTTTTCACCTAATTACATTCATTACTGAGCTTGTACTATGAGCCAAGATCTGTGCTAGGTACTAGAAATAAAACATGAATAAAACCAACTCATCATCCATTGCTGAAACCGTAAACCTGCATTTTCATGAGCACCATGGAGAGACCGTGCAGCCAGAAAAAATGGGGTCAAACCGACGCCAGTTTTGTCTGCCTTCCCTTAGGTAGCGTGTCATAAAAAGGCAAAAACACACCTGAACAAGCCACGTTACTTTGTGTGTATTTTCCACCTTCTAAAAACAGTAGATATGAAGGAAATGTATTATTCAAACATATCACCTGATGGTAAAAATAGCATCACCGTGGACCGTCAGTACAAAGCTGGGAGAGCCCATGAACTACACACCCCGAGAAGAGGCTATGTCAGTGAATTCCCGACCAACGGTTTTCTGCCTGAGTTAGGAGCTGGCCTGGCTCTGGAGCCTGCGGGCCTCCGTGTGAATTCCAGCACTGCCAGCCAATGGCCGTGTAACGTCGGGCAAGCCGCCCATGCTTCTGGGCCACTGGATGTGTATTAATACGTATATGTACGCGCACACACACACACACACACACTTACAGTTACAGTTTTAGTTTCCCCTTTTGTAAAATGAGAAAAATAGTAAACCTCCATATGGGGTTGTTCTGAGGATTAAATAATATTTGTAAAGTTCTTAGAATAATGCCTAGCACATAGTAAATGGTGTGTGTGTGTGTGTGTGTGTGTGTGTGTGTGAATAAAAGGAATAGCTGCATGTGGCAGTAGTCAGCTAAGTAACTTCAGTCTCCTCTGACATTAGAATTGCTTTAGAATTTTGGATGAGGGTATTCACTGTCCAAACTGCAGTCCTTCACATTTCGAGGCCCAGAAAACTGAAAAGGAAGTCATTGAATATAGAAAAAGCAAACAGTATAGGAAAGAGAAAGGTCAGGGAGAGGTGTGGATAATTCAGAAATTGGAAAATAGATCCCGGATAACTGAAAGGTGATGGCAGAAAATGAACTATGAAGTCAATTCATTTTCTCCCCTTTAGGAAGAGCAGGAAAAGGCATCTGAGCACTGAAGAGATTTTTGTCATGATGGGAAGAACAGGCACTCCGGAGTGTTGTGTATCTGAGTTTTATTATTGAATTTGCCAATTACTAGTTATTTGAATGTGAACAATATTTTAAGTTTTCTGAGCTTTAGCATCCTCATCTACAAAAGGGGCACAACAATGGGGATTAATTTATGTCCAGTTCTGGTAGTGGTATTGGCACAGTGCAGACATTATAGCTGTCATTCATTACTCTAAGTTTCTAACGCACCTAGATTTACAGACTGAATGAAATTTCTATAAAGGGAACACTTTAAATGTTTTTTTAATCTTTAAGATTAGTGTACTAAATCATATAGTGATATATTATCTAAGGGGAAACATCAAAAGATAAATAAAGTATGTAATGAAAGTAACGTTTTCATCTATTGAACTGGGTGACCTAAAATGTTAGACTTACGGTGATGGAAGGAGAACTCACACTGGGTTGACAATGCACTGTAGAATTGTATGCCTGAAACCTATGTAATCCTTGCTAACAGATGTCACCCCAATAAGTCTAACAATAAAAATAAATTTAAAAAAATAAAATGTTAGACTTAAAACTTAAAAGGAACCTGGTATTTGTAACTATAAAAATGAGCAAGCAGTTCCTGTCCTGAGCAAAACCCACCTGTCTTCAAATTCACACGTGAAGAATCAACAACCTGGGGGAGGTTGGAAGGTGTCTGTGAACATTGTTTTACTGAGTGTGGCATGCCACTCATTTGTCAATATGGGGGGTTGGACTAACCCAGTGGCCAGGCAGACCTTTTTATAAGGTGAAATATTTGGCAATCAGCCTTTGTTTTTTATTCTTATTGGACTGAGAGCTGATCAAATGTGGTATCTCCTCTAAGTGACAGTGGTCTCATTTTATGTAGAGGGAAGCCAAAACTGCAGAGAAGTAATGATCCTTCCAGTTATCAGATAGCTTTGAGAGCATTCTTTTTATGTCTCTCTGTGTGTGTGTGCACGCACATATATGTATTAATACACTTATAATACTTAATGTTACATATTCTATTTTAAATCCAATACTATTGTTTCCTGGTCAATACCCAAACTAACTTCTGTTGTAGCTACTTTTAAATCAGCAGCTCAGATTGATTTACCTGTGCTGAATATCAGAACCATTTTTGCATCCATGGTGTGCTGGCACCAGCCAGATCCTAAACTCCTTGAAGGGAGCACCTTACCTTGTTCTGATAGATTCCAGTGTATGTACCAGTGTTGAACATGTGTTTGGAAGCATGCTGCTTTTAGAGGCTTTATCTTTTCATAAGTTTCATAAGCAGGTTTAATACACCTTCCCATTCCACTAACCCTTCACCCCCACCCAGTTTTGATTTCTCTTTTTAAGCAACTCTTTTCTTAATCAATAGCGAACAGAAGCATTTGGTCTATCCCAGGATGTAGTATCATGAATTATGCATCAATGGAAGCCCAATTAATACAATTTTACCCGACTAAATCCCTGTTCTCTACAGTTCCCAGCTTTATTAATCTTATTTTTGGTAAGGATTAACCCCTTCTGTTACACAGGAAAATTATTTAACAAATGACAGAAACACTAGGATATGTAAAGAATATGCCTATAAACAGTAATGGCTCTTATTGTTCTTGACTTTATTGAAAGCACCGTTGTGTTTCTTGGCACAAGGAAAATAATACTTTAAATCTTTCACATGAGATAACAAGAGACTGTAGTGCTTTAGGAAATTGGAATCTGGAAGTCATAGGATGGGTCAAGAGACCAGTTCCTCCTGCAAGGAGACTGAGTAAAAAGAAAAATAGCTACATTGTGCTGGGGGTCTAATGAGCCACTACCACCAGGAGCTCTCCTGCTGAACTCCCCTGTCCCTTGCTGAATGCTTTGAGAACACTTACACTTTTAGGTAATTCCGTAGCTGTGAATTGGTAAATTGGCGAGAGTTCTGAATAGCCTTGAATTTAAGGCTGAAAAGGAGAGAAAAATGATATTTTATCAGGTCTTGTAAACTTATTTGGATTTTCCTCAGAGATCAGACCATCACAAAACACCCGTTTTGACTTTGAATATGTGTCTTACACAACTTCCATGAGGCCATTGAATTCTTATCTATTTAGATGCAGGCAGACACACATGTGGGGTGAGTGTGTGTGTGTGTCTTTTGCAAGGGCAATAGTTGAATGTTTTAGCTTATTTTGGGTTCTTGCAAAATGACTTAAAAATGGTTATAGACAACTGACATACGTTTACTGGCTTGCGTTCCCAAAATGATGTGTTTTTCAGAATAAAAACGCTTGAAAAATTAGCTTTAGATTGGCACACTCCCCTCCTCCAACTGTGGTATTGCTTTTTTGTTTGTGTTTTTGAGGTTGAGGGTTATCTATGACTCATTGGCAAGCTCCAGTTCAATCAATTTAGAAGGAACTTTTAGGGCTGAGTTATTTTTAAATGCCTGAAAATGAGGGAGCTGCAAATGGAAATCTAATCACAGCTTAACCTGTAGTCATGCAAACAGTCAACTATGAAATCAAATGAGTTTCCAACCCTCTTAACCCATTAATGGTTACTGACTAGCTATGTTGCCCAAACATCATTTTTCAAAGAGCAGGAAAGGGAAAAGGCACATATCTGGATGGGGGTGCAGTGGAGAGGAAGGGAGGGGTGCTATGGATGCAAGGAAGGAAATCTCGGATACAACAATTTCCTCATAGACACAAGCATGCAAGCTTACATAAGCATATATCTTCCTCTGTTAGGCATTGTTCAGGGTTTTTTTCTGAAGCCTTCCCCTAGTAAATACCACACAAAAGACTGACTTGTCTGTGAAAGGGCCTCTGATTTTGAATACTTTACATTACAGAGGTTCAGCTTCTGCCATCCTCAGGTTAGACTTGCTGGAAAAACCCAGTTCCCAGATTTCTTTGGAGTTTGGTGTTCACTTGGGAGTGATATAACTGGGCCTGGCTCGCTCTCCCTAGCTACCTTCTCCCACTTTTCCTTCCTTTGCAGGTTTCCATCTCCTTTCTTGGTTTTCTTGTCTTTTGACTCTATCTCCTTTTTCCTGTCACTTTCAGAAATTCTCTGCTGGTTTTCATATGCTCAGCTCAACTTTGATTCTATTACTATCAATCTTAAGAGCTATCTCCTCAAACAACAAAGAAGTATTAAGAAAAGCTACTTTGGGGATAAAACAAACAGCTTGTCTGAACACCTAAGGATTCCAATTAGTGAACAGTGTGCATATAAGAAAGGAAGTGTGTGTATATGCATGTGCCTGTGTGTGTGTGTGTCTTTCTTACATATATATTAATAAATGCCAATACATGTGGTTAATGGATACATGTTAATTTCTTACTTCCAATTTTGTATTGTATCTTCTTTAGAGAAGGCAGGTATTCCCATATAATGGCATGCACGGCAATTATTGATTGTTGAATTAATATTCTCTACTCTGTTAAATTATCAAGTCTCCTTTCTGACCTCATGAATTGTCACCCCACGCATCTGCAGCTAGACCACTGTAAAAACCTGCATGAATGACAGTCCCGTTTGGCATTGAGTGAAAGCCAGGCTTGACTGTATCATCTAACAGCAGAAGAAGGCAAGCTTGTTAAATGTCTCTTTAATGCCAGGTGGTAATTACCCACCAGATGTTTTCCTGGGGTGGGACCAAGCCTCTTTTATGAACATTTGCCCCAATGTCAGAGTATGACTGAGAGGAAAAACAGTCTCTCTTTTTCTTACACACACACACTCATAAAGATGAAAAATAAAAAGAAAAGCCAAAGTAAACATTTTCATTTGTTGGCTGGAGAACCTTGAGGAATGCATCTTTTCCTGTGTGTTCTGACCACGGTGGACGAGGGACATGGCTGGCCCCGTGGTGGAACTTGCACCGTGGGTACACACGAGTATTTAGCATATGAAGCAGCCTGTCCCTTAGCTACTACCCTTGTTTCCAGGGGCCTTCCTGAAGCGGCAGGAGAGAAAGAACAGTGTCTTGCTTTTGAAAAGGTTGAAATCGAATAGAGAAAATAAAATTCCTCTCTCTCCTTGTAATGTTGTCATTGCTTCTTGCCCCAAAGCCCTATTTGCCCTTGTACGCTTACCCAGTGTGGGCATGCCACCACGCCCACGGCACCGATGAGTGGAGGGGCCCGCCGTGGCCCACGCAGCTCCCACCCTGAGGCGACGTGACTAACGCCTGAGGTCTTCTGCGGCTCTCCTTTGAAATACGTTGTGACAGTGTTTAGTAAGTTGGCAATTGATTCTTTAAACTGCATTCCAAGGGATCTCAAAACCCTTTCAAAATACTGTGAACATGGGACAAAGTATTTTGTCTGAATTTTTAAACATTTGTGATAGTTATAAGCTGCTTTGTCATTAATATCCATCAAATGGAGGGCATTTGGCTGAAAATGAAGAAAAGATTTATTAAATTTAGTTTCCGTTTCATTCATGGGACTGAAATATATGTAGGAATATGAAAATGACTAATGTCTCCATGTTAAAGAAATCGATTTCCAGGGTGCCAAGTAGGAAAGTATAATTGAAACTGACCCATTAAATGATTACATTATTTGTGTACCAAATCTAATATATTTCACAAAACCGCGGAGCTGTTTCAGTAACTACCTGCCAAACTGTATGTAGTATTCCTAATTAAGTTTTATAAATGTATTTATAAAAATATGAGGTTGCAGAATTATCCAAGTAATATGCCTGTACATTTATGAAACCTCTTCCAGAGAATTAAGGCAAGGTGGTGCACTTCTCATCTCATGCCTATTTCATGACCAGTGAAAGCTGTAATAAACAAGGTGACTAAATGAATATTTAAGGGAAGGTTCCCAGTTAGATTCCTGCAACATGCTTGGAAATACACCTATTGCTTTCTTAACTTTTAGTATTGCCCCTGGTTAAGTCACACTGTAGTAAACACTTGACCTTTATAAGTGTATTGAAAACCTCCTTTCTGAGTATCTATTGTGTGCCGGGCAGATGCATTTTCAAATATGCAATTTTCCTTAAGCCTAGCGACCATTCAGTAAAATAGTTTTCACTATTACTGTTCGGCTGGTGAGAGATGATAGACAACTCGATTAAGATAAAAAATATTAATTTTATGGCTACTTTTAATTTTTCCCCCCTTCATTATTACATTGTGCATTTCTGAAGGGCAGGAATAATACCCTATTCATCTTTATATTGAAGGAATGACAGAAAAATGTGTTGTTTTCCAAATGATTTCAAGGGTTTCTCACCATTTGGTTTTGTTTTATTTACATCTGTGGATTTTTCTAATTTACCAAATAGAAGTGTGATTTTCCAGTGTTATGGAAAAATAACTGATCTACAGCATTGTATGAGTTTAAGGCATACAGCACAATGGTGTGAATCACATATATTGTGAAATGATCACCACCATAGGTTCAGCTAACATCTATCTTATATAGGTATGATGAAAAGAAAGGAAAGAAGAAAAAATATTCCTTGTGATGAAAACTCCTAAGATTTACTCTTTTAACAACGTTCCCACGTATCAGGAAGCAGAGCCAGCCGTAGTCACCGTGTCATCCCTTATACCCCTAGTGCTTACTCATCTTATAACTGGGAGTCTGTACCTTTTAGCACCTTCCTCCAACTCCCCCTCCTCCCACCCTCCACGGCTGATAACAAATTGATCTCTTTTTAAATGAGGTTTTAAAATTAATATTCTTTCTATTTTTTTAATTGCAGTTGACATACAATATTAAACTTGTATTAGTTACAGGTGTACAACATAATGATTAGACATTTATATAACTCAAAAAGTGATCACCTCAATAAATCCAGTGCCCACCACACAGCACACAGAGTTATTACAATATTACTGATTGTATTCCTTATGCTACACTTTACATTCGCATGACTTTTTCTAACTACCAATTTATACTTCTTAATCCTTCCAACTTTTTCACCCATTCCTCTAACTCTTTGCTCATCCGGCAACCAACAAAATGTTCTGTGTACCTATGAGTTTGTTTCTGTTTTCTGTGTTTATTTATTTTGTTCTTTAGATTCAACATGTAGGTGATATCGTATGGAATTTGTATTTTTCTGTCTTACTTTACTTAGCATAATCCCCTCTAGGCCCATCCATGTTGTTATAGATGACAAGATTTTATTCTTTTATATGCTGGAGCAATATTCTATTATACATATGTACTACTTCTTCTTTATCCATTCTTCTATTGATGGACACTTAGGTATTTTCTGTATCTTGGATATTATAAATAATGCTGCAGTGAACATATGGATACAGCTTTCTTTAAGTTAGTGTTTTGAGTTTCATTGGATAAATACCCAGAAGTGGAATTATTGGGTCCTTCTTTGTTTCTTGTTATGACCTTTGTTTTAAAGTCTATTTTGTCTGGGGTAAGTATTGCTATCCCCCCCCTCCTTTTTCTGTTTGATTCCATTTTTATTAGAAATTTCTTCCATCTGTACCTTCAGTCTGTGTATATCTTTCAATCTGAAGTTAACCTCTTATAGGCAGCGTGTAAAAATTGTTTTCTTATTCATTCAGCCACTCTATGTCTTTTGATTGGAGCATTGAATCCATTTATATTTAAAGTATTGTTGATAAACATGTAGTTATTGCCATTTCATTATTCATATTTTTGGTCATTTTTTCCCTTCTTCTTAAAGAAATCGCTATAACATTTCTTGTAATACTGGTTTGGTTGTGATGAACTCCTTTAGCTTTTTCTTGTCTGAGAAGCTGTTTATCTGTTCTTCAATTCTAAATGATAACTTTGCTGGATAGATTAATCCTTGTTGTAGGACTTACTTTTCATCACTTGGAATATTTCATGCCAACCCCTTCTGGCCTGCAAAGTTTCTGTTGAGAAATCAGCTGATAGTCTTATGAGAGCTCCCTTGTAGGTAACTAACTGCTTTCCTCTTGCTGCTTTTAAGATTCTTTTTGTTTTGTTTTGTTTTAACCTTTTAAATTGTGATGTGTTCTGATTTGGGCCTCTTTGGGTTCATCTTGTTTGGGACTCTCTGTGCTTCCTAGGCTTGTATGTCTAGTTCTTTTGTCAGGTTAGGGAAGTTTTCTATTATTATTTCTTCAAATAGATTTAAAAATTTTTGTTCTCTTCTAATTTTGGTATTCCTATGATACAAATGTTTGTATGTTTGAAAGAAGCCCCTTACACTATTTTCATTATTTTTGGATTTTTTTCCTTTTTGCTATTGTGATTAGATGTTTTCTGCTACCCTACCTTCCAAATCACTGATCAATCCTCTTCTTCATCTAGTATATTATTGATTCTCTGTAATGCATTTTTCATTTCCATTATTGTACTCTTCATTTCTGACTGGTTCTTTTTTATGTTTTCTATCTTCATTTTTATATTTCCTATCTTTTTGTTGAAGTCCTCCCTGAGGTCACTGAGCATTCTTATAACCAGTGTGTGAACTATGCATCTGGTATTGTCTCCATTTTGTTTAGTTCTATTTCTGGAGCTTTGTTCTGTTCTTTTATTTGGGACATATTTTTTGTCTCTTTATTTTGGCTGTTTGATTCTATATGTTAGGTAGAGATGCTACATCTCCCAATCTTGGTAGACTGGCCTTATGTAACACGTGTCCTGTGGGGCCCAGTGAAGCAATCTCCCTGGTCACCTGAGCTGGGTGTTCCATGTGTGCCCCTTGTGTGGGTTGTGTGTACCCTCCTATTGTAGTTGAGTCTTAGTTACTGTTTACATATCAGTGGGAAGGGTTGACCCTCAGGCTGATTCACTGGGAAGATTGGTCATGACTATAGTGGAGAAGCTGTGATGCATGGACTGACCCTATGAAGCAGGATATGCTTTAGCAGGGCTCTGGTGCCTGGTGAATCTGCCCTTTGTGTGTGCCATTTGTAGAAGTGGTTGGACGGTGCTCTGGTGTAGTCTGAAGCTGACCACAGATGTCCTGGTTCTGGGGCCCCTTGAGAGAGGCTCCTGTGCTGGCAAAGGTGTGCTGCTGCCTGTGTACTCTCCAGGGCCCCTTGGTAAGAGGTACAAAGTGATCTACAGATGGTTACCGCTTGTGCTGGGCTTGCAGGTTACTTGGAGGGATCAAACTGTGAACTGAGGCCAGGTGGCACTAGTACTAAGCTTGGGAATGTTTGGCAAGAGGTATGAGGCACACTGAAGCAAGACACTGCTTGTTTGGGGTTTGTGGACCTTTGAGGGATTTCAGTAAAATCCATAGCATGAGCCAAGACAGGCTGTTGTATAGAAAACATACTGAAAGTGGTGGGGTGGGCCAACAAGTTGGGTGGGGCAGGGTCTCAGGAATCATCAGGGCAGGGGGAATTGGTATTAGGTTGAAGGAGACTCAGATATGGTGCCTGCCTGTGTTTGCATGTTGGGTGTCAGTAGGGCTCAACAAAGAACAGTGACTTTTGCCAGCTCTTCTGTGTGGGAGAAAGTTGCCCCTCAAGTTCTCACCCTGAAGCCAGACAGACAGTTCAGTTCCTTCTTGTATGCCCCTGGTGCTTTTAGAGCTGCTGCTCCAGCACTGGAGCTCAGAGCAAGTGAGTTTGTCAGTGAGTAAGTCCATGTGTGGGCCCTTCAGTAGGAACATCTGGGATGCCATCAGCCCTGGGTCACTCAGCCACAATCTCTGCTGGTTTTCACAGACAGAAGTTATAGGGACTCCTATTCCCAGCACTGGAATCCTGGGCTGGGAAGCCTGGTGTGAGGCTAGGACCCCTGGTTCCTCAGAGAAGCCCTCTGCCACCAAGATATCTCTCCCAATTTTTACCACCACATGTTGGTGGGGGCCAGCCAGTTCCACTTCTCTGCCCTCCACATGGCTTTTTCTGTACATCCTTAATTATAGGAGTTCTGTTCAGCTAGACTTTCGGCAGTTCTCAATGATGGTTGTTCTATAGCTGTAATTTTGATATGGTTGTGAGAGGAGGCAAGCACGACATTTACTTACTCCACTCGGGAAAGTGGTCTCTCCTGCTGTAATATTACTGACATTGGAAGACAAGTCTGGCTGCAGAGCAGAGTGTCTACAGAACAAAAATAAAGGCAAAAAGTGAGTCAGGAAAGCAGTTGGCTTCTACTAGGTCAAATGGCTAAATGATACATGGTGAAATTTACAGCAGGAAACTCAGGGGCGGGGGGATACATTGAAATCCAAAAGGCAGATGGTGCTTTGTGATTAATTTGGCTCCAGTTTGTAATTCCGTGACTGCAGTGACTAGGTTAGAGTCTAGTCCTGAGATGTGGAAAATGGCAAGTTCATGTCCCAGATCTAGAGTATTTGATTTTCTAAGAAGTCTACCAAGAAATGAACTGAAACACACAGAGAAACTCAGGTATAATGGGGGCCAAGGCTCGTGCTAAACTGGCTAAAGGTAATTAGATGACAGTCCTTCCAAAATCATAGTTCAATGGCAGCTCCTCGTATCCATCTACTCAACGTAAGGATTGGTTCTAAAATAGTGATGGGGAGTTGGGGGGAGTCAGTCATTTAGTTTATCAGCTTTCTAATGCTATATACCAAAGCACCCCAAAACTAAGAGGCTTATAAAATAAGCCCTTATTATTGCTAATGGGTTTATGGTTTTGTAATTAAGACCAGGTTTGCCTGATTGCTGCTGAGCTTACTCATGAGTCTGCAGTCAACTTGTGGGGACTGGTTGGGGATAACTAGTCTATAACGGCCTTACTTACATGGCTAGCAGGTTACTAGGACACATATCTCTCCATCCCAACAGGCTTAGCTCAACCTTATTCTCATAATACACTGACTGGCTTCCAAGAGAACAAGCAGAAGCATGCAAGGTCTTTAGGCTTTGGCTCAGAACCGCTAACACCATTTCTTCCTCCTCATTCTGCTAGCCAAAGTCACAAGGACAGCTCCAACTCAAGGGGTGGGAAAAGAGACTTACTGTTTGGTAGGAGGAATTGCAAAGGGCATGAATATAGGGGCAGGGTTAGAAATCATGACCACTTTACAATCCATCACATTTGGGGCCCTAAACTTAAACTGTTAGAAAGGGGGAATATAGTCTATGAGTCAAGTGGGGCTCTTTTCCCATTGCCAGTGATAAGAATCCCTTTCTTTCAGAATGTCCATCTCAACTTGTTGACAAGAGATGAGCTTCCAGCTTGGCAATTCTCTGTAGAGCATGAAGACCCAGAGTGCTTAACAGGCTAGTACTCATCATGCAATTTTAATTGTACTACTGTGTATACAGTCTCTTCATCTGTGAAATGTGAATTAGCTACATCATAGGTGTCTCCCAAGGACTAAATGAGTTAGGAAAAACAGAACAGGACCTTGTACATAAGTGATCATCAGGTGTTACTCGTTTATTATCATTAGTCTCATTATCATTATTATTTGCTCTTGTTAACCTAAACACAACAGGATGATTGCAGGCAATGCAGAATATTGAGGCATATAGAGCTTTTGAAACTAAACAAACTTCTTTGCTTTCACATAAGAGAGCTTTGAGCAAGAACGTCACTTTGAGTCTCTTTCTTTTTTTTTTTCCTAGTGAGGGTGTTAAATTTGTGCCAATTGTCTGTACTTTGTGAGGAACACAGCTGGAAAATCACTGCTCTAAGAGACCAAGGACCACAAACTCGAACACCCATGTGGCCTGACTGGTAATGTAGTACAAATGGGCAAAGCCAGTGGGTGTAATTCAGTAGGGAGCCAGGTGCTGAAGTGAACTAGGGTACCTTAAGAAGGCCACTCTCAGATAGAAGCAGTTTCGATGGGTGGTGGAAAGGAAAAAGAGACCGTTTCTTGTGATTACAGCTTTCTCTGAAGGTAATGGGATGGGTTATAGGAATAGAAAATAAACATGTTTCAAGTAAGAGAAGATAAGATTATAGACCCTCTTGAAGTTGAGCCCGAAGTCTTTGTAGGACTTAACATGGTGATACTGATTCAATGACAAATACCACTTTCCTTCCTATTAAACTCCATTTAATAAAAATACAAAAAGAAATAATATCAACCAGGAAGTAGCACAGAAGAGTATAAGGACAACCAGGAAAGTTGGCGCTTGTCACTGAGAAGCTGAGCCCAGAGGGAAAAGCTGTGGACAGGGGGAATGAGTGTTCTTTCAAGGCACAGAGAGAGGCTTGGGGTGCAGAGGCCCAGCAGTGCTAGGAATTCCACATTCCTTACTGTGGAGCTCTTTAGAATTGTATGACAACAAAGCATCAGTGTGACGGGTGCCAGTCATTCTTTGTAACAAAGAATGCCAGCAGTTTTTGTCTCAACTGTGTCCATCCAACAGAGAGCGAATCTGGGACGTAAGCAGTTCCATGTATGTATGCAGGCAGGTCTGAAAGGTTTAACATCCACTGAAGATGTTCCTGGAAGTCCTATATACATATTGCTGCTGTTTTGTGGGCATATCAGTAGATCTATACCTCCGGGTACATTCCTGGATATTCCTCTGGTTTGGAAACTCTTTCCTCGGTGTACTTAATGTTTCCTGTAGGTGGCACTCTTGAGCCCAGTTATTCTTCCTGCGTGAAGTGGGAGGCGGCAGTGGTTGCTGGGTAGTGCGCTTATGGGAATGTCCACTTTAAGGCACGGAAGATTATTATTTCCCTCCAAATGCTGATTCTGCCCATAAAGGTGCTGACCTTCTCTCCATCTATGTTTCCATCAGTCCTTGTCTCTGCAGTCCACTGGACACTTTCAGATATTAGGCTTCACCCTGATTGGTTCATAGTAGGGGTTCCAGAAGCAAGTTCCGACTCAACCTCTAAAGTTGACTGATCCAAAGAACGCACTTGTAGAGAGAGGCTGACGTGGGAGGGGCATCTTCTTATACGGGACATACCCCTAGAAAAGGCATCTTTGGCCTGCTGAAGAAAAGGCCAATGTTTTCCTCTGGTCTGGAAGCCTGGGTCAAAGTGAACCTCTAACAGCCTCACACAAAGAGCCCTCTCTAGGACCTCTCATCTGCTCCCACGTTCTGAAATCAGGCTTTGAGGGCAGCAGTTGTAGGTGCTGAAAGAACACTGGTCTGTGTTTCCAGATGGAGCAGAGTTCTGTTATAGGTGAAGGATTTCACTTCTGTCTGCCTCGGTTTCTTTCTTCATAGAGTGGTGGGTTCTCACCAGATGATTGCAAGTGTCTCTCAGCACTAAGATTCTAATCCTCTATGTTAGATAACAGAGAGCCAGGGTAGGTTCTTGAGCAATATAAATTATTGTGAACATATATGGTCAAAATTGGGCTACTTTCACCAAACAAAATTTTTAGAGATCAATCATAGTGCTCTTTCACATCTTTCCATCATAGACCCTGGTTTTCAACAGTTTCTACTCTCATAATGAGGGCGGATCAATAAAGACCAAAGAGAGACTAGAAGAAATATAATGGTCACATAAATGGGAAAACTTGATCTGGCATATCCATATATTCTGTCCCTCTGGACAGACCCAATATGTATCAGAAGGTTACTTGGTGAGAATAGAAAAAGAAGATGAAGAAGATGTAGTGTTAGTAAACTGAATTTTTAAAGAAATAGGGATAAGAAATTCTGATGCATCCATTTCAGGGTAAGTACTGTACTGCTAATGAGGCCAGAAATCTGTTAAATCTATTGACTTTTAATTCCATGCATCCATTCCTCATGCTTGAGATGGCCTTCCATACCATCTGGAGAGGACATGCTGACATCCAAAAGCTCTCTTTCTGGGACAGTATGTAAGTAGGCACTGCCAGTGTTGGCTCTGTGACTTTCCTTTTCTACATGTTCTTTGCTAACTGAAACTATATTAGTTGATTTCCACCCCCACCCACACCCCCCAGATATTTCTTTGTACTCAGACAAGACACAGTCAAGACTTGCCTGTCACTTTTTGTCCTTGGAATGATTTTGCACATCTCTTCTTTGCTCCATGGTTAATATTGCTCTTGAATTCTCAATGAGAAATCTTATTTCCCTCTTTTCCTAGTGCATGGGAGGTGAAAAGCTCACTGAATTTCCAACTATTAAAAAGAAAGGCACAGAAACTTACCTTTTCATTTTTGGCATGACTTGTACACAATGTCACATGAAGAAATTAGCATATATTTCAGCATTATGTTCTAGTTCCATAAAGTTTTATGGGATTTTATTAGAATATTCTGAGACTCTCCTTTCTCAGTTATGGCAACAATTTTTAAAATTAATAATGCCACCCCCTCAACAGCATTACTTATTCATCTTGCTGCCTGACTGTTTGCTCTGTGAGGGCATGTATTGTATTTATTTTACCCCTAGATCTGTGGAGCATCCAAGTCCCTAAGCTATACTGGTGAAAGCAGAAAGCAATATTTATACGTGATCTAGCCCCAGTGCCATACCTTCCCCATTACCCATCCTCCCATTTTCATCTTACCTTTTGGAAAAATGACATATTACCTATATAGCTAGATGGTCTTTTTTGAAAATATTATTATATTTTAAATGATAGAATTTTGGAGTTGCAGATTTAACAAGAATTATTTGAATGTTTGATGAAGAAAATGTTATATAACTTGTCTAAGGACTTGATTCAAGTTTTTAGCACCCAATACTCTCCCTATCTTCTTTAAATCTAAATTGACCTTTATCTAAATCTCTATCCCAACACAGTATTGACTTGCCATCAGCACTGAACAATTTCACTTTGGCAGAAGTCATAAGCTTTCCTGAATTTACCCAGATGATGGTTTGCTATTTTTGTAAGGGAACGCTGCCATTTCGCCAAGAGTCTTCTGCCTTGCAGGGATGGGCTGCCAGTGCTGTTTTCTTGGGCTGCAAATAGGGCAACAGCTGTCCCTTTTTCACCACACTGTGGATATGAGACTGCCAGAGAGGCATTATGCTAGAAACTGAGACACTCTGATAATCAGTTCAGCCATCCAGGTGAACTTAGGTGTTTTTATCTCTTGGAATAACAGAACAAAATAGGACAAGAAATAGGTATTATTTAACTTTATGTAACTTTTGTTAAGTCTCTGAAGTTCACTAGTTTGAATTCTTGTTGGTATAATCAATATACAATGACAATGTTGTATAGGGAAAGAAACTCTAGAATACAAACGAGGATTTGGTCCTTAGAATTTAGCCATTGCTCGGCCTTGCTAGAATAGCTATTTTAATTTTCTTTCTGAGAATTTGGTTTTACCATACTTAAGATCTGGCTGTTGTGCAAAATGATATTTAAGTTCTTTTGGTTCTAAAATGATCTGAGAATATGTACCTCTAATTTTAGAAGGGCAGTCTTTTGAGGGGGTGATCTGTTAGTTTGTTTTCTATGTGCTGTGAAATTTTCAGAGTAAGTTTTTGCTAAGCCAGTAAAACTACCTTCCAAATTTATGACACGAGAAGATCAAATATTATTAGAGGAGTTCTTATCATATTTAATCTTGCCATTCATCCTGTTATTTTAATTTTATTTGGACAGCAATTGTAAGCTCTGTGTGGGGAAATCTTCCAAATAAGGCATTCTTCTCCTTACACTGATGCTTCCATATTCTCTCTCTCTCTCTCTCTCTCTCTCTCTCTCAATCTGTCTCTCTCTCTCCCCACTGCTTACTTCACTATCCTGTAGTTTAGCAATTAAAAAATAATCATTCTTTAGAGTCCTAATCAACACTTCTTATTATATTATTTAACTATTTAGACAGTTATTTAGGTTATTTAGTAATTCACAATTTGTGAATTCCATAAGGAAACTCCAATTAAGTGTATGTCTTTCACAAAGGAACAGACCCTGCTATTCCTTTGAGTCAGTAGAGATCTCATCTAGGCTACTTCACATTGCTCACAATGTGTTTCTGCCTAAAATTTAAGAGTCAAGGTCATAGTGTTTCTCCAGGGCCAATGACTTTCTTTCAGTCATGTGAATTTCATTTCAGCATGCATCAGCATAAATCATTTATTCTGCATGAGAGAGGAAAGGAGAAAGTGTAGGGTTCTTTTCAAAAACCCATGAGATGTAGTTATTCATTAGATTATGTAAGATTTTTGCTTACTCAAGCCAAAGGAATATGAAAAATAATAATTAGCTCATAGTAATGCTACTTGAGGGCTTTTTGAAGAGTTAAACTGTGGTATTATTTATAGACAAAAAAGGTAATATTTCCTGTGTTTTCTCGCCTCAATTTGTCTTGTTGCTTTAACACATTGCATGTTATAATGTAATCTACAAGATAGAAACAATACCAGGAGTCCTAATTAAATTAAAAGTAATTACCAGTTGTACAGATAGGGCTTTCAATTGAGCAGCAGCAAGTTGATATTTTGTCATCCCCAGTTTATCTCCATGCACCGAGCACGATTCTTTGTACCAGTTATTAATGGCATTTTCTCGACGGTCATGAAGAGTGTGGGAAATCGGGAACGAGAACAAAAGCAGGAGAGGAATTAGAGGAGGCTCGGAGGAAGACACAGACAGAAAGGAAGCCTTCTGTTGCTGTTCTTCAACCAGGATCCAGGGGAATTTTTCATACATTGAGGGACCTATTGCCATCTTTCATTCACCTGTGAAACAAATATTTGCCCAGTTCATATTCATATGATATCCTAATTTCTCTCAACCATAAACAGAATTTTATAAAGAGAACCTCACATGTTCTGTGCTCAAGATTTGGTTTATGATGTGACAGATTTTTCCATTTGCAGAAAGAAAAAAATAGTTCCAGCTTCCAACAGGAATTTAATTTGAGAGAGGGAGGGAAATGGCAATAGATAAAGATTTCCTACTGTCCTTTCTTATTCTGCTTTTCAACTGGGCATCTTTTAACAATTGCAAGCAATGCCATTGTCCCATCAGGAAACAGTGCAGGCTTTTAAAGAGCGTTTACAGGGTGATGTCCGTTTGATTGACCATTATCTTGCTGGCATGCTGCTGCTACAAATATGAGCAATTATTGGGAAAGCAGTCAAATTAAATTTTCATAACTATAAAAATTCATTTTGCCTTAGGGGCACAGCTTCCTTTCTATGTCTACAATCTATTTTCTATGCTTTATATTAAATCTAAACAAATGAATGTTTACCAAGATTAATATTTTAACATAGTATGCCAGTCTGAGCCCTCTCTCCTAACAACTCGTTCATCTTTCTGGGAATGCTCTACAAGAGAGTTTAACTTCTCTAATACACTATGGGTCATTTTGGATGGACTATATTTTTAAATTAGTTATTCTCTTTTTTCAGTTAGAGTTGACATTCAATATTATTTTATACTAGTTTCCAGTGTATAGCATGGTGGTTAGACATTTATACAATTTGTGAAGTGATCCCCCGTTCAGTGTAGTACCCACCTGGCACTAAATACAGTTGTTGCAACATTATTGACTACGTATATTCCTTATGCTGTATTTCACATTCCCGTGAACGTTTTGTAATTACCAATTTGTATTCCTTAATCCTTTCACCCTTCTCACCCAGCTCCCCTCCCCTCTGGCAGCCTTCCGTTTGTTCTCTGTCTATGGGTTTGTTTCTGTTTTGTTTGTTTTGTTCTTTAGATTCCGCATGGAATTAAGTTCTCAGGCTGACTTTTTTCACTAACATAATACCCTCCAGGTCACCCCTGTTGTCACAAATGGTAAGATTTCACTCTCTTTTATGGCAGAGTAATACTTCATTGTATAAATGTACCACCTCTTCTTTATTCAATTGCCTATTGATGAGCACTTGGGTTACTTCCATATCTTGGCTATTGTAAGTAATGCTGCAGTGTACATAGCGGTGCATGTATTTTTTTTTAATTACTGTTTTGGATTTCTTCAGGTAAATACCCAAAAGTGGAAGTGCTAGGTCATAAGAGAGTTCTATTTTTAATTTTTTGAGGAACCTCCAAACTGTTTTCTATAGTAGCTGCACCAATTTGCAATCCCACCAACAGAGTATGGGGGTTCCCTTTTCTCTGACTCCTTGCCAACACATGTTTGTTGATTTATTAATGATAGTCATTCTGATGGGTATGAGGTGACACCTCATTGTGGTTTTAATTTGCATTTCTCTGATGAGTAGTGATGTTGAGCATCTTTCCATGTGTCTATTGGCCATCTGTATGCCCTCTTTGGAGAAATGTTATGGATGGGCTATTCAAAATGTTTTTTTTTTTTCCTAGTCACCAAAAGTATACCTTTGGCTAATATTTTCTAGTAATAATAAAATAAAATTAACAAATGGCTTCCATGAAATTGTTTATTTATTTATTTATTATTTTTAGATCATCCTTACCAAATTATTAAAGCCTGGTCACCTCAACAAGTCCATCCACTGTAAGGATGACTAAAGTAAGTGGCAGGTGGGAGGCTGTGTTCCTCCCCATACCCATGGCTGATGTTGCTGTATGATCATAACACAGTGGATCCTTGAGATGAGATATTGACTCTTGGCACCTATTTGAACTGATTTGAGTTGACACAAAAAGTGCCCCTAATTTGCTATCTCTATTATAAATAGTTTATTGTTTTTCTCTTGCTTTCCTGCTTGGAATCTTCCCATATCTCTCCATCTTAAGTCACACTGGGAAGTCCAGCCTTACCATGTTTTATTCTTACCTGAATCACTTCATTCTGCTACTCGCAATTTTACCTGTCCTGCAGACCTAGCTCAAATCTTCTCTCCTTCACTAAGCACGAAGTTTCTCAAATTTCTCTGGATCTCATTTATCTTTCTTCTCTGATGATTATGCCCTTGTTGCTAGGGTGACCATATGGCTTGGTAATATTAGAGCAGAAAAACAATCCCTGGAGATGTAATTTAGACTATCTTCTTATTTACAGAAGTGAAGAATCTCAAAATTCTGTATTTGAGTATATCTCATCTGGATATAAAATTGGGCAAATCAAAAAATAAAACATTTTTAAGTCCTTCTGTTGCTTAATTTCTGAAAGATGAAAATTTAATTCAAAGAAAGCAGAAATCCTTCCAGAAAACAACCATGAGAAGAATCTATCCCAGGCAGAAGTGATAGATTTTTAGGAGTCTGTCTATAGAGCTGCTTATGATAGTGAGTATGTTACATTGAAGATTTACACATGACTGTGACCTTGACCTTGTTGTAATATTACCCTGTTTGGTAGAACTATTTTCTTTTTACTCCATTTTCATCCCTGTTTTAAAAAGGCAAGAAAAAGAAGAAGAGAGGAGGAAACACTTAAATTTCTTATTATCACAAGGAAATTAGTGAAATATCTTTTAGAATATAAAATGACAAGGAATTGAAGAAAGATTGTTTAACTACTCACTCTCAGGCACAGTGCCCCAACCTGTGTATATGCTACTTTCAAGTATTTAAATAATGACAGAGGATAAAACACCGTTTTTGGAGCTGCCTGATATATTATAGTAGAGACTATCCATGCAAAGAACGATATAAAGATGTTTGTTTTCCTAATACTCATTCACTATTTCCTTTTTTTCCACTCCATTCTGACATATCTTTGTGATGATTTCCTTAATATTTTTCTATCTCAAAACTTTCACTCAGTCAAAACTGAGTCCAAGTTGAATGTCACTCTACCCACCAAGAAAAGGACTTTTTGAAATAGCTGCTAATCTTCTAAATCTTAAACATTTATGCCAACTGAAATGCCTTCAGTAAGCGGAAACAAACAAAACAAAGAAACGTAAGAAGTGACTCACACCTTCCCCAGGTAGAATTCGGGCAGTTGTGGACTGAACATCTGTTTCTCGAGGGAATCAGTCTTACAGTTCTTACAGTTTCAAGCAGCGAATGACACTTTTGAATCCTTTCCAATGGTTGCCCACCTTTCTTGGACACACAGAACTGGGCTAGGCAAATAATCAACGGCATTTTTATCTCTCTCTGTGCTGAGCATTACACTAGGTGCTTCGGGGAAGCATGCCAGAAGGTGTATATATGGTGCTTTGATACAACTGCATGCTCTATTCTTGCTCTTGACTTATTCTGAAAGGTCTTCTTTCTCAGGAGAGCAGCTGGATGAGCTTCCATTTCCTTCAGCAAAGTGGTGCCAAATACTGGTTTCTGAAACTGGCCCCCTGATACATACCTTTGTTTCATGAGAGACCCAGGCTTCAACCACCTAGGAAAGACCACAATGCACTTCGTTGCTTTATTATTGAATTGCCAATTGATGTTCAGGACTTTCTAGTGTGGTTACCAGTAAAAACAACCACTCTGAGTACTTCTTTTAGCATCATGTTCTCTGTTAGACCTTTTGGGAAATTATTGAATCCTGATTTAGGATATACATTAAACTGTACAGTTGATGATTCATATTTACTTAAAATTATTGAATGATTAATTTTTGTTTCTCACTTTATTATTCACTTGTTTATTCTTCTATCAGTCATTTGTTCAACAAATATATGAATATCTGTTGTTTGTCAAATTTTGTGCTAACTGCTAGGGATTCAAGCAATGAAGCCAACAAGCAGGTTATCTGATGCAATGAAACTTAAGCATGGTACAGAGTATCTACATTACACAGTAATTTTTGGCTTTCAATTACAATAGTATAAGGTTATTTCAATTCATTAAACATTTATGAGATAGACACTCTATGAAATCATAGACAGTGCTAGTTATAACACTGAGTGCTGTGAAAGAAATGCACCATGGTTCTTGTCTTCTAGGTGATCGTAATGTGGTCTCAGATGCAAGCATGTTTAAAATTATTCTTAAAACTAGGTAGATATTATACTAATAAATGAAGTGCTATGGAAGTTAGGAATGAGAGAGAGAGCAAGAGCAGAAGGAGAGAGTGAAAGAGAGAGAGAGAGAGGATGAGAGAGAATTTGAGATAGCTTCTTGAAAGAGAAAGGGTTAGGAACTAAAATAATGCATATTGAGAAAAATGGTGGAGGGGCATGGGAGGAAAAATGGCATGTACTTCCTGACAGATTAAAATGAACAAACCATCTAGATGTTAAGGTAAGCAAGTAAGGTCATTTTCTAAGAACAGTAAGAAAAACTGCCATAGATAGCAAGTTCAAGCTACCAACGGTAGGTAAGTAAAAGCTGTGTTATAAAGAAATTTAAGTTGAGCAGGTGAAATGTTTTATATAGAGCATGTGAAAGAGACCCATTGAAAGCTGTGTGGCTGAGGAGTGACACTGATTAATTTGTTTTACAAAATTATGTGGGTAGCAATACTTAAGGTATATTGGAAGGGAGAGAGCCTGGATATCAGTTAGGCAAGAACTGTACTTGTTTGGGTGAGAGACAACGAGGATTTCAGGTGGGGCAGAGGAAGTGATGACTGAAAGGAGGAGGTAGATTGGAGAAAATGAACTGAGGCAAAATCAAGGAAGTATTAGGGACAAGGTCACAATTGTAATAACTCGGTGACAAAGTCGAAAAGAAAAATTAGCATCAGTGAGTAATGTCAATTCAGTTGGTTCATTATAAAAGTAAAAAAACTCCCCTCCCCATATTCGATTAAAAACCCCACCACATTTCTTGTTATTTCTTAGTCAAGGCCAAGTGGATGTTTCCCTGATACAAGAAAAGAGTGTAAAAGTATCTTATTTTAATAAAAATGACAAGTTGAGCACTTGGTATATGCCAAGATTGCTCTAGACAAGTTTATACGCACAGTGAGAATGCAATCATATAGATCATATAGGAATTGGCAATTAGCAAACATCAGCAGCAGCTTCATTTTCTGTGAAAATTATAAAAATGAAAAAGGTTGAATCTTGATATCTAATTGGTATAATTTTTTTTTTCGGTCCTGTATCTGTTTGAGTACTCATCATGCAGAAATCCTGATGCTGACACAGAAAATGAAACAAAATATTCTGCAATTTCTAGCTGGCTACATGGTTCTTCTGAGCCCTTAGCTTCAATGATTTTTCAAAATATATTTTTCTGCACCACAGCTCAGAGTTGCTAAATCCAGAAATTGAAACATTCTGAGAACCAAATCATTTCAGGGTGAATCAAAGCTCTTGGAACGTTGCCCTAGGATTTTGAAGATAATGTTTAATAGTGAAAAATGTTCAATATTTTTAAGGAACTCCCAATTACGGAAGGCTGCTCCATTCACATCTGCAATGATGCAGGGTGTCTGACACAAAATGTTTTGGCAAGACCTTTACTCCTTTGAAGAGCCAGGACCCCTTGGGTGAAGCCAAAGGTCTTCTGGCCCTTGGCAGCTCCACCAGTATTTCCACTCTTGAAGTTACCCTTTGTGTGGAAATCTGAGGCTGATGTCTCTTTCTAACTTCACCTGAAAACCTGGAATAGGAACCCTCCTTTAGTCCATTTTAAACAACTTCTCTTCTGGCTGCCATTTCAATGCCAGCAACTGTGACAATTTTGAGCACGCTCAAAAGCTCCTCCACTACCTTGTCTGTGGTTTTGCTTGTTGTGCTCTGCAGGACCGATGACAGAATCAGAAGAGAGGAAGAGAGAGAGTGAATATAATTAACCAGTCTTAAGACACAGAGGCACTTAAAATAGTGAACAGGGTGTGAGTTATCGAGTCAGACAAGGATGTGGAGTTTCTGATTGGGTAACATGGGATGAGTTATTTAATACTTTTGTATCTCAGTTTTGTTATCTGTAAAATGAAGATAATAAAACTTACATCATAGGATATTTGGGGGAATTAAGTGAAACACACAGACTGCGATGTACATGATTACTCTGTGGGAATTGGTGCTCTTATTAATATCATTTATAACAATAAGAGAGTAGAATAAAAATGAAGTGAAGCAGGAATGATGGAGATCCACAGGTGAAGTGCCATCATCTGCAATGCCTCACAATTCAGAAGATGCTCTTGTACTTCTCTATAAAGTGGTGGAAGAGCTTGACCATCTTCATTACACCAAGACTTTGCCTTGTACAAGCAGGAATGCAAGATAGAGTGAAGCTGTGTTAACCAGAAATAGTCTCTCTCTCCTCTTCCCCTCCAAGTTCAACTCATTTTTCTGAGGCTACTTGAGTTACCCTTTTCTAGAATGCTGTTACCAGTGATATCTTCTAACAATGAGCTCCTTTTCTAGTGAATCAAGGCAATTAATTATAATACACAACATCTGGTATGTTCTCTGATTGCTTCCTGGATGTGTGGCTTCCAGATGAGATGGAGAATTCCTTGAGTGAAGGAAACTTGCCTTACCCTTCTTATATATCCACCATAGGACCCTGCGTGGCTGAGCACACAGAAGCCCACAACCAAATGCGGAAATGAAAAGAGTAGTGAGTAGCTGGAAGTTCTGACACCACAGAAAACCCATTAAAAGGGCAGGGAGGGGGCATTTCTTTCCTCAATATATAGTAAAATTTCTCTCAGAGATAGAAGGGAGATCTACATTTTTCTCTTCAAGTTTCCACATTGTTGCCTCACTTCCCTCTCCATTCATGAAAATTCATAGACCCTTGACTTGGATGGACTCTTTAAGATTATGTTATTTAATGTTCCCATTTGAACCATGAGGACACTGCTAGCCCAAAGACTGTAATGATAATTATCAAGTAAACATTGGTGCCCAAGTTTCAATATGTCTAGTGCAGGGTTGTCGTAGCTCTTCACCCTTAATCCAAGATGATCATCTAGTTGACCATCTACATATACTGTGCCTTGGTACTTTCTCTAACTTTGACCCACGCCGATAATTTAAAAAATTTACATTTCACAGAGAGGAAATGTATGTTAAAACAGGAATTTCTAACAGGGATCAATTAAACTTTGCTAGAGTTCAGTGGAAGAATTTCTGGTAAGATTTTGTTTCTTTGTGAAATTGGTTCTAGTTTATATTTCTAAATTTGAGAAGGACACACATACATTACGAGGGTTGTCTGAAAAATATCCAGCCATGCAATATGAAAAATAGAGGCATTTATGGCTGGGGTTTTTTCTGGACAGCCCTCGTATGTGCCTGCGTACACATATATGTACAAGTATAAATGTGTACATATACGTATATGCAAACATGCACACACACTTTTGAAATCCCTTGTTCTGATAAATAATACTCTCACTATTTTTTACAGTTGTTTATCCCAGGGTAATGAAAGGCTACGTCAAAAAGCAATCAGTACAAATATTGTCACTTAGTTCAGAGTATACAATGTAAAAAGGGAGGGAGCTTGGCCCCACCCAGAGTGGTATGAATATGAAAGTGGAAACTTAAGCAAGTAATTCTCACACTCTCCGATCTTAGCTTGATTATCACAATATCATCTCCTCATCGTCTTATTCCTTTACCTTTCCTCTCTTGTATAAGTTATTTGTTATTATGTAACGAATCACCCCGACCTTAATAGCTTTTAACTATTTCATGCAGTTTCCTAGGGCAGAAATCTGAGTTTTAGTTTCTGTACTTACAGCTCTGGATGTCTCGTGAGGTGTCAGTTAAGTGAGCGGTGGGGGCTGCAGTTATATGAAGGCTGACTGAGCTTGGAGGCTCTTCTAAGCTTACCCATGTAGCTCTTGGTACGAGGCTTCAGCTCTTCACCGTGTGGGCTCCTCCATAGGGCTGTTCACAGCATGGCTTTCCTCATAGCAAGTGGAGAGAGGGGTGGGTGGTGGAGAGAGACATGATAGATAGATAGATAGATGGATGATAGATAGCTATCACAAAGAAGATGAAAGACACAGTATCATTTATATTCCAATATTAAAAATGACAAACCATCACTTCTGCTATTCTTTATTGATCACTCAGACCAACCCTGGTACAATGTGGGAAGAGACTACCCAGGATATGAATACCAGGAGGCAGGAGTCATCGAAGGTCGTCTTGGAGGCTAGCTACTATATCACACTTTCCCCTTAAGTGTCCTCTTCCTCACTTTGAAACCTCTCTCTTCGGAGTAGATTGTTAGTTGCCAACTGGTAGCAATTTTGTTTCATTGCTATTTCTCTCTCTGTCTGTAAAGACAGGCAGGCAGACAGACAGACAGATAGATAGATAGATAGATAGACAATCAAATTTGATTGCTTAACAAAATGTTTTCGTTTGAAAAATGTACGTGATTTGACCAAGGCTATTTTCACAGTGTTGTTGCCAGACAGTAGAGGGTGCTGTTGGTGTGTGTGGACCTAAGTGGAATTCTGAAGGTAGAACTGTGATGTGGAGAACTGTGGTGGAGCTCACATTTTGAGAAATAGTCAGATGATCTTTTTATCTGATTGGTTTTTAAATATCTGTATTTCATTTCTAAAAACTAAATTTCCTTTTTCTATAGATAATAAAAAAGCGACATCCAGCTATCCGTAAATGCTGCTGTTAATGCCAGTCTGTTTGTAGTTTCACTCAGTACGTGCTCTTCGGCTCTAATAATGGCTTCAAGAGCGAGAGGAGACACCTGAAAGTTACTTTGAGATGTATTGTGTGCAGATCATGAGGGACAATACTGTCTTTTACTCTATGTGGTTTCTCCATTAAGATTGATATTAATATTTTAATTTCTGTTTTTATTGTTTGTTTTTGCTTATTGGCATATTGCAGGTCTATTGACTACTCTCAGCTATTTCCATGACTAATACGGAGTTGGTAAAATGTTAGAAATTTCCTCCTCCATTAGTTTGAGATACTCAAATGTTTTTAGAAACATGACTGTTTGAATACATTCCTAGTATTTATGACCATATACTGATGAGACTGCCGTGTACTTGACATGGTAATTTTTAGGAAAAGAATATCTCTGTAGTCCCAAAATATTATTCTTCTCTATTGAATTTCTCGAAAATCTCATTTGGTCACCACGTCCTATTGCAATGTAGTGCAAAAAACATTAGAATTTGGAGTAAAAAAAAGACCAATTTTCAAATAACATTCTGCTACTTACTGGCTGGAGGAAGTCCTGTGCCTCAGTGTGTCCCCCTGAGAAATGAAAAGAGTAACAATAGTAAAAGTATTAGGCGCTGTGTTGAAAACTCTGCCTGCATTCTTTCATTTAATTTTTATAATAAGCTTTTACCATGTACATTAATATTGTCTCTTTTAAAATTTAAAGAAATGAAATTGAGACACAAAGAGTTTAGGTAACTTTTTCAAGGTTATACAGCTGATTAGGTGGCAGCGTTCAGATGAAAACTCACATGTGAGCCACATAAATGCCATCCCACTCTGCTATGCAGCAACCATGATAATACCAACATTACTAGTTTAAGAATTACATATGAAAATGAACATCTATTAATCAGCAGAGAGTTTTATACTGTTAGCATTTTAAATAAATAGTAGTTCCCTTTACTTCTCTTATTTGGAGCAATTTAGCTAACAGATCAAAGGAAGAACATGTGTTTAGAATGATGACCTCTATTCAAAGAGGCCCTGTCTTAGTTTTGCATAATGATACCATGATTGTTTTTGGTTCTTTTAGGAAAGAAGTTATAAATGTCCATAAAGTTGACAAAGGAATAAATTGGGCACCCCTGGATTCTTTCTGAGACTTGAAAATCTGCATGAAAAACATGCACATTAAAGAGAGTTTTTCCTCTCTTAAGTAGTGCTATTTCAATCATAACCTTTGGAAGAAGATTTAAATGTAAAAAGGTGAAAATTAAAAGAACTATAAATAACAACAAATGACTACCTTGTAAATACAAAGCCACATTCACTCCCGGGGCTGTTATGTCTCCAGACCATTTGAACAACAGTTAATAAGCACATTCCCGATGAAAGAAGAAGCTAACTGATGTTTCATCTGAGTGCACCCTTTGTTAAGCGTGTTCGGAAATGTAGAGCCGGGAGATAGGGATTTCTGCGCTTTTTGCATTAAGTTGTATGCGTGTGCCCACCAAAGAAAATGAAGAGTTTTTCAGGTTTCCCAAATATTCCTTTGCTAAATTCATCTCTGTCAAAAAATAATAATCCACTGTGTTTGGACTAGCTGAACAATCATCTACCTTTCTTGATATTTTTCCTTTTCTCTGTGTTCTCATGCTGAGATAACCCACTTATGGTTACTAGCCTGGTTTTACCTGGATTCATATGTTGTTTATGTGACTTGTCTTCTTGGGATCAATGGGCTGAACCAGGGACAGCAAAGAGTGACTCTCTGCTGGGAAGACCAGTGAGTTGCTGGTCTCCCTGAATTACATTTCTCCCTCTACGTTCATATTACTAACCTGGAACACCACAGGGCTAATCCTTTGGCCTGTTTTGTTTTTTGTTTTTTGTTTTTTGTTTTTTTTGAAAATGGACCCCATATTCTTTGGGCCACAGAAAAGTCTACCATAAATACTAAGTTCTACTTTTTTTTCATCTTCAAATTCCCATTATTCCCTTGAATCTCTGTCACTTTTTTTTCCTTTATTATTTCTAGGACAAATATTCTTACTCAGATCATATTATTTTATATGAAAATAAATTTATGTTTTTGAATACTCTGACACATGAACAAGCTATTGAAGTGATGAAAATTAGCATACCAAAGAGAATCAATCTTTATAATTGTTTGGTTTTTGGCTTAGCTGGTTTCAAATTCTAGCTCCATTGGTACCATGTTTGATTATGGGTAAGTTATGTAGCTTTTCTGTCTCTTGTTTTCTTCATCTGCAGTGAGGGAAGATAATGGTTATTTGATGGAGTTGCTTTAAAAATTAATTGAGGTGGTCTGTGAGATGCTTAGCATGGAGCCCAGTAGAGTTAAATATTGTAGAATATGCCCCTTAAATATTTGAATTCACAAGGGAAAGGGAAATCATCTGGATTCAGTACTAGAATGTATTAAATTATAAATTAGTTATACAAAACAACTGTTTCCTCTAGTCTATAAATATAGGTATCTAGAAGTAACATGTACATCTTATAATAACATAACAGTTTTCGAACGTTTTTATTTTAGTCCAAATCTCAGTTATTGAGGAACCAAGATGGTAGTTTGTTTTCTTTTAAGGGTACACATTATCTATATGAATCCTTTTAAGCACCTGTCTTTACTTAATAGATGAGGAAACCAAAGATTATAGAAAACAGAGTCTTGCCATGGTAAACTAGTTGCTGGCAGAGCAAGAATTTAAAATCAGTGTGTCATTTAGCCACCATGTTGCACTGTCAATCCAGCAGAGAAGCTAAAAAACAGCCTAGGGTCCTCTTAAGAGAACAGCTCACAATACAGAAATACAGCTTTTATTTCTAAAATAAATACCAAGTGAATTTTTCAAAGCATACCTACTGTTTTTAAGATCTTATAACCAGTTTATATGTCCCAAGCAAGACCTGTTGAAATCCTTTGGGTCAATGGAGCCTTGCATGTCTTTATTTTGACCATTGCTTTAGTAAGAATATGGCTGAATTTCTTCTTTAAGCTTTTCTTATATTTTTATTTTCATGTTAATTACACCATGTACAAAGCAGTCTCACATATGTTTACAAAACAAACCCTTACTATACTTTTGTAATTACAAAGTCTGCCACTAAATTACTGTTTCATGTGTTTGTGTTTCAATTATTAACTGTGGCGGCATATAACTAAAGCTGAAAACATGTCATTTCTATGATAATAAGTGAACACAATTAGCAGCATATCTATTCCACACACAAAATATATTCATTTGCATTCTGTCTCCTTGTATTATTTAACTGTATTTAGGCCAAGTCATGTCGTTTCTCTGTTACCTTTTTTTTCAATCTAGAAGAATTCTGTCTTATTTTATAAATTCTTTTAAGATGTCTAAATAAACAGAAGTGAGGTGATGATCTACTGACATATACCTCAGTCATTCAGTTGCTTATTTTCTGAATCTTCTAAAACTCTCAGTTCTTCAGATTTATGATAACTATTTTAAACCAGTAAGATGTGTGCATAACAGAGCTTTGGAAATAAGTTACATAGTTTTATCAATCTCTTCCTGAATTGTAAGTCAAATCCCTCTATTGCATACCAGCTATGGGCAAGTGGGAAAGTAGCTATAGTTGTCTGTGTTGCACTCACATTATATTAATCAGAATTTGGGGGGAGATAAGTAACAGAAACTCAACTCAAGAAATGTGAGCAAAAATATGAATTAATATAGGGACTTTGAGGTTTTACAAAGAAGTCAAACATAGAATGCAGCTGAACCTAAAGAATGAATAGAGGCCAGGGACTCAAAACCCATCTAATTTGGGTTCTCTCTTTTCTCTGAATGTCTGCTTCATTCTTTTTTTTTTTTCTTTTTTTTGGATGCTCAGCTTTATTCTGATTTGATCAGTCAGCTGTGGCAACAGGGTGGAGTCATCTTGTTCCAATTTAGCAGTCCTCTGTAATCTTGTGGATTGATTGTACATTTGTGATTATGGGCAGACATTCCTAGGAATAGGGATTTGGGACAGGCTTTCCAATCCACTGGTCACACACATGCACAGATAAGTATATGAGTATACAAATTAATAGCATAGTTAAATAACCAAAAAGTATTTCCAATAACATCTCTTGGTCACATTCTCCAATTACAAAAAAAAAAAAAAGGAAAAAAAAAGCATGCTATGGCAAAAGAAGAAAGGACAATTTCACTAAATTCAGTGAAATAACAATAGCTGCTATAACTGATCAAATTTAATATTCACAACAATGATATAAAGTGAAAATATTATTATCCTCATATGATAATACCATGATGAGGAGCTCCAATACTAACATTATTATTACATGATGAAACAAAGGTTTAGAGCGGGCAAAGCCATCTCACAATTGCTCAGCCATGAAGTTAACAGAGCTTGGATTCATTCTGTGGGCTCTGGGGCTTTAAAACCCATGCTTTTAACAATGAAACAGCTTATATTTGCATTTGATTTTGATAGTATGCCTTCTATTCAGGATCTCAAGGTCAATTCCTAAAAATTAAGGGTCCAGAGCATTCCATTCTGCCATGTTTTGATGGATTGAGATAAAATGGAAGATAATAAGATTACACTAATTACAAGGGAGTTGTAATTGTAGCAGAAATTATCTCAAAATGGTTCTTGAACATTCGTATCTCAGTCCAGGTCTCCATTGGTTTTTATCTGCCAAACCAGTTTTCCTTTCTAATGTCTGCCTTCTTCACCTTGTGGATGTTTTTTCTACTCTTGTTCCTGAGCACAGGATTCCATCTTTGTTGTCCTGCTTTTCCTTTACTTTAAATTTTAAAGGCAAACAAATGAAAACAAAAGAATGACAACAAAATCCCCTCCAAACCAAACTAAACCCATGCCAAACAAATAGGTATAAAGGATACTTTATAGAGAGTTCCCTGGTGGTGCAGTGGCTTAAGGCTTCGGTGTTGGCGCTGTCAGCACTGTGGCCTGGGTTTGATTCCCAGTCAGGGAGCTACCCACATACCAAAAAGAAAGAAAGAAAAAAAAGAAGGCTACTATATAACACCTGCATACATGCCATCCAAAATGAATAAAGGTTGACATTCAGTCCTGTTTAATTCAGACCATCTTTAAGAACAAAAACATCAGAGACAATATGGAAGTCCTTTGTAACCTCCTCTTAGGCTCCTCTCCTGCCCTCTACTAGAAGATGAGCAAGTATATGCAATCCATGATGTTATCTTTTACCACAAATATATTTTATTGAGCTGTTTTTGTATGTATTTTTAAATTCATATAACTGGTATCATATCATACATAATGCTGTGCTGTTAGCTTTTTATTGCACTAAATATTATGGGTTAAAAATCTTATTTCTTAATGTCAGTTATCTTGTCATTGACTAATATTCTAACATATGAATATTATAATATATAATTTAATTATTAGTTAACGGATGAATGGACAACTAGGCTGTATCCAAGTTTTCACTACTTAAAACAATGCCACAATGTTCTTATAACTTTTATACAAATATTTGAGTTTCTCATACATGAGCTTACAGTGCAGTGAGGAAAGATGCTTTGCATTGGTGAGTGCTCATAAATGCTGTGAATTAGAAGGGGAAAGCACATGGATATGGTAAGGAAGAAAGTTGGTCAACTTTCTTGGAGGAAGATCCTTCCTGGCAGAGGAAAGAGCAAACTTGAAAGACTTGAGACAGAAAAATACTCAGTGTGCTGAGACTTAGTATATGTGTTGCTGAAGCAGGCTGTCTGTGTACTATTTTATCCAGAAATCATGTTAAATTCTCTTATTTATTTCAAACACTAGAATTTTTATTGAATTTCTACACAGGTAACTATGCCATCTATAATTCAAAGCTTATCACTTCCTTATTACTCTCTATGTCATTTATTTATTTTTCATATTTATGGACTGAATAAAAACTCAGGTACAATATTATAGAAAGAGAGGGAGTGAACATAGTTTCTTTAAATTTAATGAGAATATAGGTAAATATTTAAAATATCTTTCATAAAAACCCTTTATAAGTTTAAGGATTTTTTTGTTTTGTCATTTCACAGTTAAATGTTGTTTTTTTTTTTAATTTTTAAATTGGTAATAAGTAGTAAATTTTTGCAGAACTTCTAAGGAAAAGCATCCATCAGTCATTTGTACCACTCCTCTCAACTCTCTCAAGTCTGATTCCTGTCCCAAGGTGTCACAAACTTTGATTTTCTTCACTCTTCCTTTTAGTATTTCCTCTTAATTTTTGAAACATATGTTTAACATGATTATTTCTTGAGTTGTTTTTAGTTTGACATTATTTTAGACTTCCTAGTAGGGAAGTTTAGGATTAACTCTCTTTTTACTACTTCATTTATACTTTTCCTACCCCTTTATTTTTCTAATATTTATGTCAGAATTTTAGTTAACACAATATTCAGTTTTATTTTATATAGATGTATATGAATACACATGTGCGTGCACTTCGTGGTGCCAAAAACATATACACATTTTAAGTGAGGTTATCTATGCATTACATAAATACCGATGGACCACTTTGAGCACCTCTTGTCATTGCAGAAGTCAAATGTGACTTGTTCATCTTTTGTTATTGGTATATATTATTACAATTTTAATACAATTTTCTCCTTTCTTAAAATGTGTATAGGTATTTTAGTTCTCTCTCTCTCTCTTGCTCTCGCGCTCTCTCTCTCTCTCTCTCTCTCTCTCTCTCTCTCTCTATATATATATATATATATGTGTGTGTGTGTGTGTGTGTGTGTGTGTGTGTGTGTGTCTCACAACCAAGTCATGTATTAATAGTATACTATGTTCACATTTCTTCTCTTATATAACTTTGTTTCTTTCTTCATTGGTTTTTGTGGAGCACATCCTCCAGTGATTTCCCAAAAAATGGGAAATTTTTGTATGTTTTCTTTCACATTAAGATTCTTTTTTTTTAACTCGGAGCTTATACTTTCTCTAGCTTTAGTATCTTGAAATTTCATAATAATGTGGCTGAAAGTCTTTAATGCTAGGAAATCTTTTTCTCTATTATTTGATAATTTTCTCTTTTTTTTTCTCCTTTCGCTTTCATGACAGCTCCTCAGCTCTCATTGTTGTGCCCAAGCTCCCTCTTGTTTAAGAGAGTGAATCTTCAGCCATCTGCCTGAGACTGGGTGGATAGGGACACTTCGTGCAGTGGCAAGGCTATCTGGGACTCTACTTGCTGCAAATGGAACATTTCAACCAATCTGACTGTTAGTACCACCTATGCATTCTTGAAACAGTGTGTGCTTCTAAGTCCTCTGTCTCTCAGGTTCAGAAGCATGAATTGACTTATTTCTTGGCTCCTGGCCAGTCTACCCTTTTACAAATACAGACCTAAGTTTCTAAGAGAGATTGAGTCTATCTGCTTCCCAGTTTCAAACATTTTGGTGTCATCTTTCAGCACTTCTCTCATTCTTTTCTCTTGTGGACTTTGCCTTTCTGATACCTTTATCATTGTTTAAGTAAGATTTTATAAAGATGCTAAGTGCATGAAAGCAAGTTTAGTTTTCAAATGTGAGAGCATATACTCAAAGGACAAAGTGGCTAACTTAAATGGATTCCTACTTGTCAAAATGAGAAAAATTTGAATATAAATTAATATTAAATGTCATTATTAATAATTTTAATTATGGTTTATTGGAACAAGTTGAGCCTGTGAAAGGTCATGGATTCTTAATGGTACTCACACAAGAGAGAACATAAAGTGTAAAAAATTTAAATAACTGTAATTCAAATAAGGATAAATATAATAGATTATGTTCTATTTTTATTGATTTTAATAATTAGAATACTGTTTATATATAGATAGATTGTTTATAAAGTATGGATATACAATTGTTCATATTTGGATGAACAAAAAATAAAGCATAAATACATGGGACTTTGAATAAGCCAAGCAGTTCTGGGAAAAGTGGGAAAAAATATGAGTACAAATGCTGGACTCTGAATGTATAGTTTTAGAAGGCTTCAACAAAAATATAGAATGCGGAGTATAAATCAGAGTAAAAACTATACACAGAGGTTGATATTCTGACAGGGATAGAGGATGGTGGAGTCTTGATCAATATCTTTCCTTTATGATCCTAGCATCAGTCCAGATTGGAAGCTCTTTGATATAAGAACCTTCGCTGAAATGATGTAAAGCTTATACTGCTTAGTAATTAACCATGTAATAAATCAAGTATTTAGAGTCTTCAATAATTATAAGCTCTGAAATGGTAAGAGAAGGTGGGCATTTTACTAAGTAGCCTAACCAAAAAGAAAGCGAAGACTTTTCCCCTGTGTACGGTGTGTGTTACATGACCATGAAAAGGAAGTCTAAATTTATATAATGTGAACTTGAAAGTAATCAGGTAGAAAATTAAAAGAATCAGGTAGAAGGAATTGCGTATGCCATAATATCATTCTTTTTCTTTTTGTTTTTATGCTTCATTTTTATTCTGATATAAGCTAGTCTTAATTGAGAAATTCTCAATTTTTCTAATGCTGGTATTTTCATTCTTTTGCCGAAGGAAATAAATGATTAAGGAGACCAGGGAAGTTATGTGTCTAAGGGTACAATTGATGTGTTATTTTGTAGCCTGATAATTTGGGAAAGCTGGAAGTTTAGTTTACTGTAATTCTAAAAGTCATAAAAGTGTGTGTTCCCTTAAAGTTTGGGATTTTGAGTGTTCCTTTGACTAACAGCCAGTAAATATCAGGAATTTATCTGGTCCAACCATCTAATGTTTGCATTTTCCCTGCAACATCCCTACCAAGTAGAAAATCATCCTGCTCTGTCTGAATGCTAGTGATGGTGATATTACCAACTGTCTTTGACTTCCTGTGCCCTGATAACAAATATCCATTGTTTCTAGTTTTGCTCTTTGCATCATCAAAACAAACCTAATGTATTCTGTTCTCTGCCTAGAATGCTTTCCCCCCTAACTTTACAAGACACAATCATACCTACGTTGTAAAAATAAAATAAAATTTTATCTTTTCTTTGAGTGTTCTACAAGTGTTTCTTTCTTACTATAAATAATTTCAGAAATTTTTTCTCTGGGATAAATAACTGCTCTTTCCTTTGTATATAGGGAATTGGCTAAAGCATTAGTATAAAAATTGGGCACGATTAACCCATTTCCCATTGAGAAACAAAAAAGGGCAGCTTGCTGCCATGTTCATTTAATTTTACATAAATGCACTCTTGTGAAAATAAAATATAAAAACTGTTCTTGAAGTTATTTCTAAACAGAACTTGTCTCTAATCCCAATGTAACAAAAAGGGATATGATCATCAGTATTTAATAGTATTTCTTCATGTAGTAAACTTCAAAGCATGGAACTTTGGGGGTCAGGTTAAGACTGTAAGGTGCAAGTTACCTCGGGTAAACACTGCCGTTGGAAGCACCACTGGCCACTATTCTCGGGACAAATGGGAAATGGGTTAACTGTATAAACACTTACTTCTCTGCGATTAACCAAAATTTTTTAAGCTACTAAAGGTATCAAACCATAGTCACTTTGTACTGTTTATCTTGAATAACAGTAAGTGTAAACTAAATATTTTGAAATTAATTTATTTAAAAAATATTTCCAATGCTATGACCATTTCAATGGGGATTGGTTTCTCAGAGAAAAATAATATAAAACACCAGACAAAACAAGCAGGATTCCGTATTCTTGCCCCTGGGGCCTGCGGGATTTTAAAAATGCATTCATCAGTTCTAAAGGGAGAAAACCAAGTTGCCACTGGCTGCAATGAACTGTTGGTCTTGCGCTACTCCACACCATCTCAACCGATTGTGAGAATACACCCAAAGAAGTAATGGAAACTGCATTTCCTCTGAACAGACTGTATCTGAGCTATTGGATGGCTTTGGGGGTTCTTCCAACATGAGAGCCACTTTTATGCCGGTCACCATGCCCAGCCATGCTCGTGGGTAGCTCTATGTTGGGTGGCCACTCAGTAAGGAAGAGATTTCCTCATGTTGGTTAGTAGCTGCCTATTTCTAGACCAGTTTTTCTGTTAAGGAGATAATTAAACTATTATCACTAGAGGTGACATAGATTTTTGTTGTAGTTTTAAGTTTGGGAATTGGGACTAAGGAGACATTATATCAAATCTTTGATTTGTAGAGATGACAGAAGAACCTTAGACAATTGAATAGCTTATCTTTGTTTTCCTTTTTTCATCTGAAAAGTGGACGTATTAATAATACTTATCTGATATTCTATAGATTATATAGCATATTTAAAGCATTTGTTAAATGCCTATCACCTAGTAAATGTTCAAAAGCTGTCAGCTCTTATTATTATCTTCACTGTTGTTATTAATAAGAAACTCAGTGATTTATTAGGTGAATATAAAACAACAGACATAATTAAAATTAGTGGTAATACATGTCAGATGAAAACTAAATAAATATTTGGGATACACAGGAGCAAATTTCTGCTTGCCATTTTTCCTCTTTCCTTTTATCAGTGCAGAATATTGAATAGAGTGAACAAATGACAAAGCTTTAAGAAGTAACTATATAAATTCCTTCTTGTGCACGTGTCCGTCTTTGTGTGCTGGTCCCTTTAGATTGCAAGGACCTTTAGGCCAGGGCCTGAATTTATCCTAATGTTTAATATGGGCATTCATTTATTCAGTTCTTAAAACTTCACTCTTGAATAAGCTGCCTTGGAGCTAAGGAGATCAGACATCCCTTTTTTTTTTTTGAGGGATTATTTTATTTTTTAGTACATTTGATGGGTGGCCTGTGAAATCTTAAGAGTATGGCAATTTCTCCCCCCTCCCCACTTTTTTTTCTTTTTTCTCATATTGCAAATATGCTTACTTAGTGGAGTAGGATTGTAATTTCTGGGTTCAGGCAGTAACTCCCCAGTCAGTACTTATTTAGCATTATTTAAGCACAACTCTGCCCAGACATTCTAAATTTACAAGTTCAGGAATGGATGCGTATTAATTATTTACTTTGGTCCAAGTCCAGAACTAGACATTTTCAAATATATGATTTTCAGGTAGTCTTCAGACAGCCCCATGAATGCGTATTATATTCCCCATTTTACAGATGAGAAAACATGCTCAGAGAGGTACAGCGATTTATCTAAGGATATTCTCTGTGGAGGGGCAACACATTGAGAGGTAAATTTGCAGTTGTTGGAGTAGGGGCTCTTGGGAAGAAAGCAAAGTGGAGGAGTTTGGGCAAAAATAGGATCTGGAAAGCTAGGCAAGAACCGTAATATGGAGCACCCTTTTGCCATTCTAAAGGACTTTTTAAAAAGATTTTTTATTAAAGAATATAGCTCACATACAACATTATATCAGTTTCAGGTACATACCAAAGTTGTTCAACATTCATATGCCTATAGGAGTGATCACCGTGAGTCCAGCGACCATCTTACACAGTACAACACTATCCCAATATTATTGACAATATTCCCTGTGTTGTATGTTTTATCCCTAGGACTTGTTTGTTTTATACCTGAAAATTTTAACCACTTCCTGCCCTTTACCTTTTTCCCTCTTTTTAAATTTTTCAGTTACAGTTGACATTCAATATTATTTTATGTTAATTGCAGGTGTACATCATAGTGGTTAGACATTTATATAATTTAAGAGTGATCCCCCTGACTAGCCTAGTACCCACCTGGCAGTATATAATACATAGTTATTATCATGTAATTGACTATATTCCCTATGCTACACTTTACATCCCGTGACTATTTCGTAAGTATTCATTTGTACTTCTTAATCTCTTTACTTATTTCACGCTGTCCCCCAACTCCCCTCCCATCTATCACCCCAAATCTAGTACCCATCTGACATCATACATAGTTATTACAATATTATTAACTATTCCTTATGCTGTACCCTACATCCCCATGACTAGTTTGTAACAACCAATGTGTACTTCTTAATCTCTTTTTCTCTTTCACCCACCCCCACAACTTCATGCCTGTCTGGCAACCATCAAAATGTTCTCTCTATCTATGAGTTTGTTTCTGTTTTGTTTCTTTGTTGATTTTTTTTTTTATGTAGGTATTTCCCTGGCTGGGAAATGAACCCAGGCCCAGCGTTGACGGTGCCGAAGCCTTAGCCACTACACCACCAGGGAACCCCCTCTTTGTTGATTTTGTTATTTTCCACGTGTAAGCAAAATCACATTGCATCTGTCTTTCTCTGTCTGACATACTCCACTCAGCACAATACCCTCAGGCCCATCCCTGTCGCTGCTGATGGCAAGAATCCATTCTCTTCCATGGCCAATCACTATCCCATTGTATGTTCCTATATGCACCACCTCCTCTTTATCCCTTCATCCATCGATGGACACCCAGGGAGACCCCACATCTTAGCCATTGTAAACAGTGCTGCCATGAACATATAGATGAACGTTTTCCTTCAAAGCAGCGTTTTGGGTTTCTACAGGTAAATACCCAGAAATGGGATTGCTGGGTCCTTCTTTTATATGATAGAAGTATTGCTACCTCAGCATTTTTTCATTTGTTTCTATTTTTATGAAATATCTTTTTCCATCCCTTTATGTTCAGTCTCTGTGTGTCTTTCAATTTGAAGTAAGTCATTTGTAGGCAGTACATGTGAGGGTTTTGTTTTCTTATCCATTCAGTTATCCTTGTTTTCTATTGGAGCATTTAATTCATTTACATTGAAAGTAATTATTGACAGATATGTAGTTATTGCCATTTGATTATTCATATTTTTAATCTTTTTTTTTATCTTAAAGAAGTCCCTCTAACACTCCTTGTAATACTGGTTATCTGGTGATAAACTCCTTTAACTTTTGCTTGTCTGGCTGCCCAGGAGGAGGACCCCAGATAGAGAAAATGGCAGCTGCCCTCCAGCTCTCCTCCCAAAGCCACATGCTTCAGTCTGTTCCTCTTATGCATCCAATGCCCCTTGAGTCACTTGCCCTCTGCCAGAGCTTAGGGTAAGTGCCTGTGAGCAAGTCCCTGTGGGCCCTTTAAGATGTCTGGGGTTTTTGCAGCCTCTGTCTCACCCAGATGGTCAGAATCCCCATTGTTTTTCACAGTGGGATGTTGTGGGGGCTTCTCCTTCTGGAACCAGTACTTCAGGCTAAGGAGCCTGGTGTGGGGTTGGGGTCCCTTGCTCCTCCATGGGGAACCTGTGTAGCTGAGGTGTCCCTCCCAATTTTTATCTGCTACATGGGAGGTCTGGGACCAGCCCGTTTCATGTCTCTGCCCCTCGTGTCTTTTTCTTTATATCTGTAGTTATAGAACTTCTGTTCAGCTAGATTTCAGATGGTTTACTAGACTGATTGTTCTGTAATTTAGTTGTAATTTGATGTGTTCAAGGGATGAGGCAAGCACAGCATTTATCTACTTTGCCATCTTGGATCTCTCCCTGAAAAATCAAGGATTTGACCTTTCTTGGTAATTCTCAAATTTGAGATTCATGGAAATTATCTGGTATGACTATTAAAATGTAAATTATTACCCTCATCCATCATTCTGAAGTGGGGCTGAAGTCTGTATTTTAATAATCAGCTCAAGTTATTCTATTGGTCTGCAGTTCATACCTTGAGAACACTGCTATAGGCCATGGGGAACTGGGAAAAAAGTTTCTGCAGGTGAGTTTCATTCATTTTTGCGTAATACAGAGGATGGGCCAAAGGGACACTAAATTAAAGGCAAGGGAACACTGTTTCTGCAGGTTGGAGTCACCTGGAAAGATTTAGAAAATACTCATGCTTAGATTCTACCCCTAAATTTCCAAAATTCATCAGTCTAGGACATTGAAATTTATTTAAGTTCCTAAGATAACTTTTTGTTGTTGTTCTTAAATTTATTGGGGTGACATTGGTTAGTAAAACTTACATAGGTTTCAGGTCTACAATTCTACAATATATAATCTATGTGTTGCATTATGTGTTCATTACCCAGAATCAGTTGTCTTTCCATCACCATATATTTGATTCCCTTCCTGCTACCCCAAGATAGTTTTTATATGCAGCAATATAGAAGACTGTTGCAATAGTCCATTTTGGGAACACTGCAACCCTGAATTAACGTAAGATTGGCAGCACCACTAATAGTACGTTAGCATTTCTGGGTAGATTAAGAACTCTTGATAACCTTCTGCCATGATGCTGGGCCTGATTTTAGTACCCACTTTCCCTTTCTGCTGAGCACCCACAACGTGTATTGACCAGCCAAGCAACCCTGGAGATACTAGGGAGGTCACAGGGATATGATCAAACTAGAGAGGAGGAGATACAGGACATGGTTTCAGTCTTACCCCCAGTGTCTACTTTGGATTCCCACTTTGGTTCCCTCTGGTCTGGTCCTGCCCTAGTAAGCGAATTGATTAGTTTGACAAATATATTTGAATTGTAGTAGTTACTTAGGATGACGTGTTGAGAATTATTTTGAGGTAAGGCCAGGTATCAGTAGGAAAAATGACTTTAAAACTTTCTTCCAGGAGAACTTCCAGGGGGATGTAGGAGCCTCCAGGTCAGGAATGCCATTTCATTGTTAATTACAAAATGTTCTTAGCCTAGATTTTATTTATATGCAGTTGTACAAAGATCAATTCTAAAAGCGAAGTAGAAACTCCCTACCTTTATCCATTCCATGCTGCTTAGAAGTAGATGTCTAGTACATAATATTGTTTCTTGGTTGTTGTTTTTAATGTTCTTTCACTTGTTGTTTCACAAATTTTTTACTTTGCAGGAATTTAACTGGAAACATTCTGCATGGCTCCCTTTGCCTGGGGAATATATCCTAATAGGAGAGGTTATATAAGCTTATTCTTAAGCCTATATCCTTTTCACTCTTAGAAAGGAAAATATTGTCTCCTCATTTGAGTGAGACCTAAAAGACTCTTCCTCCTTATTTTTATGATTGCTACTGTTTTCCCTCATAAGTGGCTTTCTGGAATTTTCTATCCCTGGGATGACTTAAGCTTACCAGCTGGCCTGTGCTGTGCAAATATACTTTGTGGGTTAAATATCACTCTCTGCAAAAACTAAAGAAAGCAATGGAAGTAATTAAGAAAAAAAAATGTGTAGCAATAAAAGTCTTAAAAACAGGGAAAGAGTTAGAAAAATCAGCAGTACCAATGTTTTCTTACATTGGTTATTAGTATTTTTATTTTTACAGATGATAAAATCGAGGGTCAGGAAAAAGAAAAGTAATGAAATTAACATGTCATAATTGGCAGATCTGGCATTCTAAGTATTTAATATATTTATTTCATTTATTTGAAAATGTTATATAAATTAGGTATTATCATCCCATTTTATGGATGAAGAAATTGAACATCAGAAAGGTGTACTAACTCATCCGAGGTCAAACAGCCAGACGTGGTGAAAATGGCATTCAAACAAACTCCAAAGCTGCTTCCTTTTTTCTTTCTTTCTTTCTTTCTTTCTTTCTTTCTTTCTTTCTTTCTTTCTTTCTTTCTGTCTGTCTTTCTTTTCTTTTCTTCTCCTTTCTTTTCTTTCTTTTCTTCTTTTCTTTCATCTTTTACAGCTTACAAGAATTAGAAGTGGGAGATCCATGACCTTATGCCTTCCAGTCCTATTATCTTTTAAATATCAGAGTAGATGTGGCCTGCATCTAGACAGTTTAAGAAAATGTTGTTGTCTTTATAGTTTTAGAGCATATTTTTTTGATGAGGTTTAGGCTGAGAGCTCTAGAAGTTCTTGACTATAGTAAATGAATTAACCTTAGACATAGAATTATAGTAAACATGTATAAAACACTTACTATGTACCTGACACTGTTCTAAAATACTTGACATGTATTAACTCACTGAATTTCCTTAACAACTACCTGAGTAGGTGCTATCATCAGTCACACCTTACAGAGCAGGAAGCTGGGACACACAGAGGTGACAAACCTGCCGAGTCCCATAGTCCATGTTCCTAACAACTTTACCATGCTGCCCCTATGTGTGATTTCTTCGTCTCTCCTTTCTCAGCCTTTACCCTCATCCTAACAAATGCTGCCCAGCAAACTGACTTTCAGATTATAGACACTACTGCCCACTCTCTTCTGACTGTGCTTGTCTTACATAAAGTCCCTCTCAGGGATTTCTAAATTGTTTTTTCCTTTAACAAACAGCCCTGTAGTCTAGATCTTGGGGTCACACTGGCTAGAGTCTTTCACTTTCCATTATGATTTGAATTGCATGTTACCCTATATCTACTTTAGAGTGATCGATTTAATTATGTCTGTGTATTGGGTTTGGTTTTTCTATAACCATAGGATCTAGAGTCTCTGAAGAATAATTTTCTTCATATTGTGTTGTGTTACTGAGAATGCTTTTAATGGTAGGTAGTTAAATGGTCTATTTTAAAGAAATGACAAGCCCTTTACCTAATCCATTTGCAGTTATAATAGATTTATTTGCTGAGTGTCAAAGATCATAATTTTGTTTGTTTTGTTTTTTATTGACAATGAAAAATATACTTAGTGTTTCTGGCAATGTAGGTATTACATAAACTCAAAAGGTTATGCAGATTCTTTTTTGAAATTAAAATTGATTATTCCTTATGAAAGTTGATTATAGCTATTGAGATCATGAAAATAAAATGTCATCTCTTATTATTTTAGTGAATAGAATTGCTTTCCTTTTCATGGATAGAATAGCAGTTCCATGTTATAACTTTGCAAATGTAGTTGAGTTTTATTTTCCTAAATAGATATTTTCAGAAGGATGATCTATGACTTGTCACCTTGCCATACAGCTGATGTAAAAAGTTTGTGATGGCAGCCCTAAATTTTAACACCTGTCAGAAATTTTGCTGATAATAAAAAGTAACATCCTTTAAATTAATTAGACATGATTAGGACTTCAAGCCCAGAAGCCACTTCATTATGCAAAAATTATAAGAGTTAACTATTTAAATTACCATTAAATTGATTCTTATGTTAATTGATATCTCATTTATAACCCTTGATTTTAATTTATCTAAGATCTTTGGAAATAAAAATAAGGCAAATAAAATATTATTTTGGAAAAATTATTTTATGGTGAACTTATTATACAACAAGTTGACAATGCACTGTAGAATTGTATGCCTGAAACCTATGTAATCCTTGCTAACAGATGTCACCTCAATAAGTCTAACAATAAAAATGAATTTAAAAAATTACTAATATTTGACCCTCACTAGAATTTCCATATTAGAGTAAAGCTCATTTCTCACAAAATGGCACAGCTTAGATTCATCTCCTATGCTCGGGCAGCCCCACAAATACCAATAGAGGTGGCAGGCGTGGTTCAGGAGGGTAATTTTTTTCCCCAGCGAGTACTGTCTTATCGTCTCCTGTCTGACACAGGAAACAGAGTTTAATTTAACCATTTGAGATGCAGCATGTGCTGTGACACAGTTGAAGAAGGAAGGTAATGTGACTATACAAATAGTCAACTTGGGAAGATGGGAAGTGATATATATTTCAGAGAAGAATTGACACCCTGAATTAGAATAAACTTGCGTATCGCCTCGCAGGGTTTTAATAAGCAGGTACTGTTGAAGTGCATTTTTGAAGTTAATATGCCAGCTGCAGAAAACTTGAAATTAATTGTTCTTTAGGGACAAATTGAGATGAACTGAGGCATATCTTCAGTTCAGATCCATAACATACTCATACTTTTTTTATGTTTCAAGTGACTAGTTTTTAATCTGTGAGATGGCAGATGAATTAAAATATTGCTCTAGTCTCTTTTAGATGGTAAAATCTCTACTACTGAAAAATCCCTTTATATTTTTATTTCTAAATTTCTTATTAGATCGCAAGTTTCACAAGTATAGAAAATAGAGTTTATTAAGACCATATGGGCCTAATTCTGGGGCTAGGTTTTCAATGACTTAAGAGCTTTCCAAGGAACCTCTGGTTTGCTTTATGGCTTTTAGCAATGACTATATTCAAGTTGTGAGCCACAATCACAATATTGCAAGCTACAGTAAATTGTACTTATAGATATGGAATCAGTGTTGGGTTATTCAGAAAAATTTGTTACAGATGGGTAAGTAAATTTGCAGGCTCACCTCCCTCATACCATCTTCCTTCATATCTTAGATCTTCATTTATATTTTGGTAGTTTTTGCTTCAGTTTTGTTTTCTTTATTTGTCAGCCCTTGTCATATCCTGGATACTAAGCAGAGATACATCTAGGAGTTGACAAGGTCAGTGACCACTAAGGCACAATTGGAAGCAAAGGCAGTCTGAGAGGAGATGCTGAGCTGGGAATTAAGCTGCTACTGGAGTTCATGAAGAGGGAATACAATTTTACCTAAAAAGTTCCAGAAGTCATAATCTAAGGAAGATGCTGCAGTGGTGTGGTAGCATCATACCACCTTTCCAACCTGTGCTTTATGATGCCTATTCACACATCATTTCTGCTTTCCCAGTGGTTGCCACCTCAGACACTCCCAACAGGAGGCACTAAAGAGAAGGGCCTGCTTCATTTAGGTTAACTCTCTGCTCTTGTCCACGACACCGTAGCAGGGCTGCTTCACCCCAGCAGCTGCAGCTCACTTTAGTAGCAGCTATTGATTCACTCTTCAGTTTTCTCAACATTCACAAATCATCCTCATCACACCCCTTAGAGCCACAAGCACCAGTTGGCCAGAGCATCTTCCTCGAAGCTCTGCAACCCAGAGTCACAGGATTTCTCTGCTGCACTCAGCACTGTGTTAACCAACACAGCAGCCACTAGCTCCATGTGGAAATGAAAAGTAATTAAATTTAAATAAAAAATTAAACATCTCATTTTTCAGGCACATTTCAAGGGTTCAAGTGTCCCACGTGGGAAGTACGAACAAGTTCCATCATCGTAGACATTTGCAGTGAACACTAGTGACATCCACACCAGGTGAGCAGTGCTGACTTCTCAGAGGTCTTGAGTTTTCATTCTGTGGGACTTCTCCTCTAAGTTTTCGAACTTTGACAATCTCAGCCTCTTTCCTATGTCCCTCCCTTTGTAAAGGTGGTAGCTCTTTCTATAGTGGTTACCGCCATGATACCATATCTCCTTTTCTGCCTTTTCAATTCTTTAAAATTTAAGTAATGGTTCTTTATACTAAATTCTCTCTATTAAAATTGGGGTTAACTGCAGAATTTGAGGAATGATGCAATGAGAAAATGCAGATCTTCCTGTTCAAAAAGCAGGATAAAATTCCATTAAAGGAACATAGTAGATTTTTTTTTCCTTCTTTGGTCTCTTCCTCAGTTTGTTACGGTGTTTTAAATTTTCTATTTATTGTCATTTTAAGTAAAAATACAATTTAAAATGTAAAACATTAGTATAAATTTTACCATTCATCTTTATAGTGTACAATTCCAGTTTTAACTGTAAATATCAAACCATGTGTTCAAATGTAGAATATCCAGCATTGCACAATTTGTATTTTGTGGCTCATTCCTGGAGGGGGTACTTTGAGCTGGCCAAAAGGAATAAATGGAAGTGATATGTAAGCAGGCTGGAAGGTGAAAGAGAGCATATCTCCAGGTAGAGAATCAGCTAAGGGAGGGCTTTCAGGCATGGAGATAATCACAGGGTGAGTGCAGACTCTTACCGAAGCCTGGGATCTCTTCCACCAAACAGAGGGCTGGGCCTGATGGTTACTGGATAGCCCCTTGTATTGGCTACTTAACTGATGTGACACACCCTGGCCAGATGTGGAGTCTGGGGAAATCGAGTCAGGTGACTCCCTTTCTCTTGAGCCTGCCACTCAACCCCCAGCAGATAGATGACCCTCGAGGATCTCTAAACCTCAGCGCTGGGACACACTTAGTATCTAGATAGGGATGGGTTAGGTTCACTCCATCCAGACAGGGCTGGCCAGCCTATGAAGGGGATGACTGCTACCACACCCTGGTCCATGAGTCGGCGAGGTGCATGTGCCCAAACTGACTGACTTTCTTGTCACTGTGTCCAGGCTTATAGTGGAGGTGAGGAGAAGCAAAAGTCATTGGCTATTGGAGAAGGAGCTAGTCAAGATCTTGCACCCTAGAGTAAGGAGGAGTGGGTGGCTGAGAACCCAGTCTGGGGAGGCAACAAGAGGAGGTGCTATCTGTAATCTGAGGCTCTACAGCCTTGGAATATGCTCTTGTCCCAAAGGACTTCACTTGCAAGACAACTTCAAAGGCTCAGTTATTAAGGATTTTAATGAATGACACACAGTATTAAACTCCAAGTGTAGACCCTTCTGAACATGGGGCCCTTGTGAGTACACTGGTCACTTGTCTGTGGAGGTGGCCCTAATTGGAATAACCTGTGTGGTTTTGTCTCTCGATTGGACTCTCTACTGATATGGAGGGGATGCAAGACATTAGGTTAACTTCTGGGGGAGAAGAGAATGGGGCAACAAATTCTGCTCAGTGTTTTTCCTCTCCTGACAGTTCCATCTGAACATCGATCAGTCGGCTTGTGCCACACACTATTATTTGGAGCTTCCTTTTGCTACTGACATTTCTCAGTCAACTGTAGTGTTTGTTGATTTGAATTTTTAATCATTTTTTTCTCTTTTTGTAAAGCAGAATATTAGTAAATTGATTTTCTTTCTTATTGTTGTTTTGTCTCTATTCTCCCTCCTCAACATCTACCTTCTTCAGATGCCTCTAGTTTGCAAAATTTTCTCAAGAATAGATTGATATTGTCCATACTTTTCTTTGACATATCTCAGTCTTTTCTTATGAAGTAATGTTTTGATATAGAAGGACAATTTTTAACACTGCATTTTTCTGTATGTGGAACATTTAATTCTGATCCTTTACATTCAAATTCCCACATTTTGTGAAGCTTTCATAAGGGTTTTAAGTTCCTTGGGTGGTAGATGTGCATGCCTGTGCTCTCCTTTCTCTGTTATATTAACTTTGGTGTCATTAGGAGCAATTTTCAACTTAATGCTCCTCTTTAGGTTGGGTGCTTGATGTACTCACAATTCTTCGAAGGTGAATGGAAAAATTGGCTCCCTTGACTCTTGAATACTGAATCTGTAAATGGTCTGGAGTTTCTTTCTACTCTTTGCACTTATGGCAGGTGTCTGCAAGCCTACTGGGTAGTTTGTACCATTGTTTCCTAGTCTTTTTCAGTCCTTTGACACTGATTTCCTTGGGGACACAAGTATAGGCCCAAAATAAGGTTAAGTTGGATTGAATTTAATGTATGGAACTTGTTGGGAAAATAGAGGGGATGTTCACATACACCCTAGACCACATTTTTATTCTCAGATAATATATGTGTATTTCCATAGTCAGAGTCTACCATACACAAATAGATTTTTATATTTGAGAGCTGGGATTCCCAAGTGCAAACATCTTCCCTTATGCCTCCATTGCAGTTAGTAAAATTCCTAAACAAATAAATACAGAGGAATATATGAAGTCTCTTGTTCTGTCATCCCAGGAGGGCAATCCCAGATACAAGGACCATGTTAAGACTCAATAGCCAAGAGGAATGAAGGCTTCAGTTTCCCAAAATGCCACAAAGGGATAAGGAATTTCAGGAAATCAAGATTGACATTTATAATTCTATGTGGAGTCATTTTTATATGCACCCACATCACATGCATGTAAATGTGTATAATCATACCTATGAGCCTTTTTCTTCCTCTTTCTTTGGATATCATCTTTCATGTCCATAATAAATATCAACTAAGAAAAAGGAGAAAATTCATGATATTTGATTAAATAATGGAAAACTATGGAACAAACCAAAAACCTCCAACTTACTAGTTGCAAAGCAGTGATTAATAGCTGTAAGTGGCTAAGAAAAATGACAGCAGAGTTTTGCATTTGAAAAGCTGAATTACTGAAGGAGATTAGCAGAAGCTAAGCAATTGTCTTTTTCACTTGCATATATGTGGTCAAACAATTAAGTTCATAAACTCATTCTAGAAAAAGTGCTACATATTACTACTGTCAACTTCAAAGTACTCCCCTTGGGAAGCTATGCACTTAAACCAGCACCTAGTCCACCCTTCAAAGCAATTCTGGAACTCTTTGTTTGGAATTGCCATCAGAGCTGTCGTGATAATGCCCTTGATGTCTTCAATGTCTCAACATGTCCTCCCTTCAATATATCCCTTATCTTCAGGTAAAGAAAAAAGTCATTGGAAGCCAGAGTAGGTGAATAGGGAGGGTGTTCCAATACAGTTATTTGTGTACTGGCTAAGAATTCCTTCACAGAGATATGTGAGCTGGGGCATTGTCGTGATGCAAGAGCCATGAGTTGTTGGCAAAAAGTTCACGTTGTTTTGGTCTATTTCATGCAGCATTTTCAGCAAACTTGGTTGACTGTTTGTCCAGTTGGTACAAATTCATAATGAATAATCCCTCTGATTTAAAAAACATTTAGCAACACTGTTTTGACTCTTGATTTAGACTGACAGAAGTTTTATGATTGCTGAGAATTGGCTGACTTCCATTGTGCACTTTGACGCTTTGTTTCAGGGTCACATTGGCACACCAATATTCATCACTAGTGGTAACACAGCCCAAAACATCACCTTGCCTCTCCAAAACCTTCGGCTTTCCTTTGATTTTGTTCATCGGTGAGCTCCTTCAGCACCATTTTTGCATACACCTTTCTCATGCTAAGATTTTCAGTTAAGATTTTTTTAACTGTTTCTCTATCAATGTATTTGGTCTGCTATGCTTCTCATGGTCAGCTGATGATTTTTATGGCCAATTCGATGAATTTTTGCAATGTTTTGGTCAATTCTGCTCATTACTGACCACCCTAAGCTTTCCTCATCAGTGATGCTTTCTCTTCCCTCAAAAACATTTAGTCCACTTGTACAATGACATTTTCTTCATGGCATTATCCCCATAAACATGGACTAACAGTCTCTAATTTCACTTCCACTCTCGCCAACTTTAGCAAGAAATTCAATGTGTTTTCATTGCTCTAATTTAAGCTCTGACATTTTCATGACGGCACACAAAAATAAGCAACAACAATAATGAATGTCACTCAGCAAGACATTGCCAGATGTCAACATGAATAAAGCTGTGAGACACAGACATACCAAGGTTACAACACCTACTGAGTTGTTTGTGCAGTGCTGCCAATGTAAGCTCACGGTGGCAAGTTCAAGAACTTCATTGTCAGCACTTCCTTGATTGAACTAAGGAGGGAATCCACAACAAGGCAGAAAACGTTCCTACCTGAGGAATGTTTCTTTTCAGAACAGAGACAAGAAGAAATAACCATATTGGAAGGTGCATTTCTGATTAAGATAATTCATGTAAATATTGTACAAGTATCTGTAGAAAATGTTTCCTTTCAGTAGAGAAACAATCTGATTTACCAAGACAAAATTAGTCATATGCAATTTCCAGAACGGACTGTACGTTCTCAAACTTCACCACCAGTTGTCAAGATATAAATATAAAGAAAGTGATATATCTAATTGCTTTGCGACAGTTGTGAATAAATACCAAGTAGTACTGAGCAGTTATTTTATGCCTGAATCTGTCTCTGAAGTCGATTGAAAATGAATGATAGAGTACTTCTCAATAATAAAAGGTTCAATTCCATGTGTTTCTATTTCTTATATATAATAATAAAGTTACAGTTGTGTTATGCCAAATATATGCAGCTCTAAGCTTTAATTGAGGAGTATTTTCTTTCTAAATATAACTAATCTTCTTACTGCTTTTCTTCTTATTTGAATTAGGTACATTTTCTAATTATATTATTTCAAAGATTATTCAATGTAACATTTGGATAGATGGGCTTAATAGTCTATTGATATGTTTTCCATCCCCATAAATGTGCTTCATATTATGGTTTTATTGGTTTTGGTGGAATATGTGTTTTATGAATAAAACACAATTTCATAATATACATATAAAATTTATGCATAAACTGTTTATTATTCTAAAGGTAAAATATTTTAACACTCTTATGTCTTCCAGTCAGTAGATACAATAAATGAGCCCTATCATATGAAACATAGTACAATTAGAGTATTCTTTAAATATGTATTTCTTCATCTTGCTTAAATGTCATCTACCTTTTTACTTACCTTTCAGTTCTGGGTGACATCAGGTTAAATAGGGGGAGTGGATTGTATTGGGACTCGGATTAAGCAGTCTTTTAAATCAGTGCCTGTATCTATGATGTTGCCCTTGCAAGATGCTTTTGGGAGACTTGATATTCAATTATACAATTAGGAAGAAATGCTAAAAATATTTTTGTTTGTTTTTCTTTCTTGTATGTTTTTTAGCTTGTTAAAGTAGGGCCTGTTTTGTCTACTTTATTTGAAATCTCATCATCATCCATAGAAATGTGGTGTGCAAATTAAAATAGTAACATAGCACTCCCCCCTGAGAGAGACTTGCTTCTACCCTGCCAGAGGCAGTATCACTAAGTAACAAATAGAAGGTTCCTCTCAGCTGCTAGTGTGCTTGTGAGAGTACGAGCACTGGCAGGCAGGGACCTATTGTCTGTAGATGCTAATACAAACAACTGTGAGCCATAATCATGAATTTCCTTTGAAGACATGGCATCACTATTATTACCACTAGAATGTTTGCCAAAGGCAAAAAAACAAACACCAACAAGAAAATCTTTCAGATTTCTGCACTGTCTGCTTCATTAGGTGATTCTCCAGACCTCAGCTAACTACATTTCCTCTCTGCACCCAATCTTGCAATCCTCACTCTCATCAAACTAGAAACATTGGCCAAGTAATGACTGTAAATGCACAGCCTAAGAACATAAGGCAATTGTGTTTTTGTTTTGTTTTCTATTTTTTACTGTGTGCTTCAGCTTAAATGAATGTGAAGCCTTGAAAGCTAATGTGTCTTCCTCAATCACTGATAGCTTTGTGAGAACTCCTAATTTGGGACAGAGGGTAAAAGAGTATTAAAATGTGTGTGTGTGTGTGTGTGTGTGTGTGTGTGTGAGAAATAACACAAAAAAATTATATCCTTCTGAAATCACTATTTATTGTATATGCATATTATTGGTTACGTTTATGGAATTATCTTTGCTGCTGTCTTCCATTATTTATATGATAAACTTTGCTGGGGCTATGTGCCAGGTTGCATGATGACACTAGTATGGGAATATGAATTAGCCTCTAATGTAAAGTATGAGCAGAAAACTATAAGATCATGGAATAACAAGTGATCGGTTTGGTGAGGTGGGTTCACAGAAGAAGTCAGATTTTAGCCAGATGTTCAGACTAATGATAGAAAAGTATTCCTGGGAGAGTGAGCAACATGAAAATACCCTGGCCACATGAGACTAGCTCCAGAATCTAATCACATATTAGAATGTGTGTTATGTGGAGTGTGAGGGAAACAGTGAAATTTGATTTTTCAAATGACTTCAGTAATGTATCAGAAGGAAAAGGCAAAAAGTTGGTTCTATGGCTTTTTCTGTAGCTTCTGGGATATAAGAGGGTTTGAATCCTCCTTGCGACATTAACTCAACTAATTAGTAGGTGTGTACCTTTACTAAATACAAGATTAATGAGACTCTATCTGAAAGTTATGCATCAGAAGAGACACCTGTACATCAATGTCCAGATGTTTATTTAGTAACAAGTGACCAGTGTTGATAACTATGCTAGAGAATGACTGCCATTTACTCACCTTTGAGAGAGCTACCCTGCTAGCTAGGTATAAAATATGAAGTTACCTTAGACCCCATATCCTCTCCGACCTCTCTTTATCCACATGCAATGAACCTTGTCTATTGTGAACACAGAAGATGAGTGTTGAATGACCAAGACATTAGATGCTCTGCCTGGAAGTCACGAAATGTCTTTTTTTTACTTTTGTTGCTTTGCATATTGCATTTTTTTTTCTTTATTAAGACTTACTAAACTGTGCCTGGTGAAACCAGTTGTACCTTGTGTATTGGATAGCAATTTCAACTCAAGACCACTGCTGTTAATAGAACAGAGTTGGAGTTAAAGATTATAAGATATTTACATGTAATTATTATTTTTTACCATAAATATTTTATTTTTCTAATATGAACATAAAAAATAAAAATTAAAGCCAACATTGTCCACAACCTGGGGATAATTATTGACACATCCTTGGTATCGATACAAGTTTAATGATAATTAGGTTCCATAAATTTACATTTTTTCTCCATAACTTTTTTATTTTATTATTTAAATTATTTATTTTTTCAGTTACAGTTAACATTCAATATTATTTTATATTAGTCTCAGGTGGACAGCATAATGATTAGACATATAATTTATGCAGTGATCTCCTGATTAGTCTAGTACCCACCTGGCACTAAACCTGCTGTTGCAACATTATTGACTATATTCTCTATGCTGTACTTTACATCCTCATGACTATTTTGTATTGTATTTCTTAAACGCTTCACCTTTTTATCCAGTTCTCCTTCCCTCTGGCAGCCATTAATGTGTTCTCTGTATCTATGAGTCTGTTTCTGTTTTGTTTGTTCTTTCACTGTTATATTCCACATATAAGTCAGATCATATGGCATTTGTCTTTCTCAGTCTGACTTATTTCACTTAGCATAATACCTTCTTTAGGTCTATCCATCTTGTCACAAATGGTTAGATTTTATTTTATTTTTTATGGTTGAGTAATATTCAATTTGTGTGTGTGTGTGTGTGTGTGTGTGTGTGTGTATTTATATATATATATATGCCACATCATCTTTAAAAAATATAGCTCCAGGAAGCACCAATCATTTTAAACAAAATAAACATTAAAAAAACATGTCAAGGCACTCCACAAAACTTTTTGATGAAAACCAATAATAAAAAAAAATTTAAGGCAGCCAGAGTAAAAAGACACATCATGCACAGAGCTACATAAATAAAATGACAGTAGACTACTCATCAGAAAGTGTGCATACCAGAAAATAACGGAGAGATATCTTTGATGTATTGAAAGGAAAATGAAACAAAACATAACTTGTTTATCTGGATTTCTTAACTCAGCAAATTTTTTTTCCAAAATGAAGACATTTTAGAAAAACAAAACGTGAGAGAATTTGTTGTCAACAGACTTCTACTCCAAGAACTGTTTAAAGTAGTATTTCAGGCAGAAGAAAATGATATCAGATGGCACTTTGGAACTATACCTGAGAATAAAGGGCATAAAAAATAGTAAACATATGAGTAAATATAAAATAAACTTTTCCCACGTTTCAATCAATTTTAAAAGAGAACTAACTGTATGAAGCAAAAACCATAGCAGTGTATTGTGAGCTTTATAGGATATGCTGTGTAAAAGAAACTCACTTTAAATATTATATAAAGACACAGATTAACAGTAAAAGAATGAAGGAAGATATACTATACAGATAATAATCAACAGAAAGATCAAGAGGCTACATATCAGGTGAAGTAGATTTTAAAAGAAGGAATATTACTTAGAAGGAAGAGAGTCTTTTAGTAATGACAAAGGAATCAAATCATCAAGAGGCAAAACACTCTTAAATTGGCACACCTAGTGAGAGCTTTAAAATACATGAAACAAAACAAAATAGAACTAAAAATAGGAACAGATAAATCCAGGGATGTAGTTGGAAATTTCAACAATTTTCTTTTAACAATTTATGAAACATGAATTTGGAAATTCAGTAGTATATAGAAAACTTAAAGAACTCTCTCAACTAATTTGACTTAATTGATATTTAAAGAACATTCCTTCTAATTCTTTTAAAGTTCATAGAACATTCATTAAGATAGACCATGTTCTGGGTCATAAAATAAACCTCAATTAATTTAAAAGGATTGAAATCATACAAAGTATGTTCTTTGTCCAAAACAAAATTAAGATACTGATAGATAACAGAAAGATACCTAAATTTTCATCAGATATTTGGAAATTGAACACCTCACTTCTAAATAGAATACAGGTCATAGAAGTAATCAAAAGGATTATTAGAAAACATTTTAACTGAATTAAAATAAAAACACATCAAACATTCTGGGATGAAGCTAAGGCAGTGCTTAGAGAGAAATTTATAGAATTCACTATGTATATTAAAAAAGAAGAAAGTTGTCAAGTCAAGGATCTAAGTTTCTACCTTAGTAAACTAGAAAACAAAGAGAGCTAAGTTAACTTAAAGCACAAGGAAATAATATAGATAAGAGCTGAAATAAATAAAATTGAAAAGCAGAAAAGCAATAGAGAAAAATCAGTGAAACACAAAGTTAGTTCTTTGAGAAGATCAATAAAATAATAAATTCCACAAATAGTATAAGAATGATAATGGATTATTATGAAAAATTTGAAGTCAGTAAAATCAACAATGAAAATGAAATGGACATATACCTTGAAATATCTAAACTACTAAAGGTCACCAAAGAAGAACTAGATAATCTCAATAGCTCAGTATCTTTTAAAGTAGTTGAATTTCTACTTAAAAACTTCCCCCCCTGCAAAAAACTCCAGGGCCAGATGGTTCCACTGCTCAATTCTACCCAACATTTAAGGAAGAAATAGCAATTCCACATGAACTCTTCCAGAAATAAAAGAGGATGGAACAATTTCCATCATTTCACAAAGCCAGTATTACTCTGGTACCAAACGAGAGAAAGACACTGCAAGAAAGAAGACTTCAGGTGAACATTTATATAACATTTTCTGTAATTTATTTTTATACTTTCATTTTTTTGTCACCTTCTCTACCTTCAGTTTTTAGTTCTTAATTTATTTCTATTCATTCTTTTTATTTTATATAAAGACATTTAAAATGACTGGCTGGTGAGCACACAATGCAACACATAGATGGTGTATTATAGAATTGTACACTTGAAGCTCATATAACTTTACTAACCTATGTCACCCCAACACATTTAATAATAAAATTTTAAAAAATGAAAATTTATGACAATAAGCAAAGTTTTGACCACATTCTGTATGTTTTAATATATAATGATTTTTCTGAAATAGTATCTCTTAAATAAACATTAACATTTTTATTTCCTCGAGTTGATTGTACATTATCCTTTAGACAGTGGGGAGCTACCAAAGATTTTTTTCCAAGGAAGTGATATCATCAGGTCTATTAAAGATATGCCTAATAGCATTGTGAAAAATGGATTGCAATCAAGTGACACTTACGATGAGGTTTAGGAGGCTATTACAAGAGTTTACATGGGAGGTGATGACTGTGATATGAGTAAAAGTGACACTACAGAAGGTTGAGGAGTTAAAGACAGAAACGATGAGGAGGCATTGAGATCTGATCAGAAACTTAACCAGACAAGCAGGGTCAGCTGCATCTGAGAGGATTGTGTTGGATAAATGATAAGCAGGCAAACAAAAGCTGAGTGAGGGCTTTGAAAGAAATTGAGAAATAGAGCCTTAAAGATTTTCTGGCACTATGAGACCACAGCCACATTTGCCATTTACAAGCCACTTCTGAACATCAGGCATGGCTGGAAGATGATATGTGAGGATGTCAGCTTGGGCTCTATAGGGAAGGAAAGAAATTGCATTTAAGTGGAATGTCTATGAATGATTTGATGTGGGCATATTTATATTGGGAGAGGAAAGGCTCAGTGATGAGAAAAAGCTCTATTTTGAATCAAAGAATGGCATGTTGCCTTAAATCACTGAATTCCTGGTTCATCGTTTGAAGGCAAATCTGTTCTTCATCTGGACTTTTCTACATTCTTATCCATATAGTATGTTTTCTTTATTGAGTCTTCATTCTTCCATCCTCTTCCTTCTTTATACAAGCTTTTAACTGTGCCTTCTGCCACCCCTACCTATGATAAATAAGTGCAATGCCTTTTGAAGCAATGCTGCAGCATCAGACTATGGACAGGAGGATTTTGGGGGGACGGGATGGGATAGTTCCCTGGCTGGGAATCGAACCCAGGCCATGGTGTTGAGAGCACCAAAGCCTAGCCCCTACATCACCAGGGAACCCTCTCAATGCCTTTTGAATCCTGGCTTTCCTCTACTACATTTCTTCCCTAAAATTTTTCAATTAATGTCTATTTATTTTTCAAGCACTAGGTTGAGAAATGAGTTAATCCTCTCACATGGACCAAAAAAAGCTGAGTAAAGTAATTAAAAATACATATGTTTTGGGACATTAGAGATACATGAAGGCTGTCAGTACTCAAGAGTCCTAAATCCCTGAGAGGAAAATTATTGAGGTGAGGTTGATATTTTATGGTACTTTTTCACTCCAGGCATTTGTTAATTCTTAGCTGTGTGGAACCTAGAGACTGAAAAAGCAAGGAGAGAGTAATACCTGAGAGATGGGGAAAGTATAAGCTTCCCTCTCCATCAAAGCAATTGCCACTCATCTATATCATCAGATTTATCACATAAACTGAAATCAATGGCTTATTTGACCAGCCATCACATTAGGCTGATGGTTCCCAGTTTGGGAACCCAGGCCATTCACTGTGCAGATGAGCAAGTACCCAGGCATATTTTATATGCCCAGGAGAAACAAACCAGCATCTGCCAATACAGCATGAGCTGCTGGCACAAAGTTCAGTTTCAACATTCAATCACCACATTTGTTTCAATAATGTCAAATATTTATGAAGCTGAGTTTTTAGTGGCTGTTGTGATCAGTGCAGCAAATGCTACACAAAAATCAACATGGAACAGAAAATGACAGTAGTGGTATCCAATCTGATTCAAAAGTTTGAGAATTAGTACACACAGTGCCCAACAGTGCCCATACAGTCCTAACAAGTTTTTATGTTAAGATATAAATACTTAAGTTGTTTCGATGCAACTACTTCATATATGGAACTGGTAGATATTTCTTTTGGCTTGTGGTACCTGCAAAAAATTACTGGGACACCAAGGGTTCCATCAACTGAGAAAGTTGGGGAATCCTCTGCATCAGTCTATAAAGTCATTAATTAACATGGTACTAGATATTTAGTCAATGTGCAGAAGACTTATGGGTGGAAAAAGTAGTATATGAATGACAGAGATTACAGAAATGAGAATAAAATAATTGAATAATAAAATGTTGCCTAATAATATTCCATAATTATATAATAGTTGATCTTCAGGTCTTAAAAATACTATAGAAAAATTTGGGTGCTATAAGTTTCATCACTTAAAATATACACATCTCAAAGATTCAGGCTACGTAACTTTAGACCAATGTTTATTTTTATCAATTTTTATTACTTTATTTACCTCTGAGCACATTATAAAAAAATCTGTTCCTTTTTTGTATAAATGAAGTCTTGCTTTATTTTCTTTGCCTCAGTCTTGATCAATATAGTTATTTTTCTTTGCCATTTCTACATTTTTAATAGTAGAAACCTATTTAAAATATTTTATTCCTAAAAATACATGTCCACAATATATAAATTATTATAAGAAATGTAAGGTATATAAGATATTAAGAGTTCTGCCAACTTTCTCTCACCTAACATCACTCATCTCAGTCCACACAGGTGGACACTTAATTCCTTGCTGTATAACTGTCTAGCCCATTTCAATGCATATGCAAACCTAAGTAAAATCCTTTTTTCAAACATTGTATGTAATATACATACAAATCTATAACTTCCTTCTTTTAACAATACTTCTTGGACTGCTTCATATTTCAGTGTTTATAAGATCTTTCTCTGTCTTATATATTATACAATGTTCCATTATATGGATGTATTGTAATTATTAATGGACATTTATGTGGTTTCCTTTTTTTAATCATAAAAAACTTTTAATCCTTTGAAAACTTTGCAAATACTCCTTTAGGATAAATTCCTACAGTGGAAATGATGGATCAAAGGCTAGGTACGTTTCACAATTTCAAAAGACATTGTCAAGTTTATATCAATGAATACCCTAGCAAGAGTTTAGAAGGATACTAATTTCCTCAGATTAATTCTAGTTTTATTAACATTTTCAATGTTTAACCTATTCTTTCTAAGTCAGAAGACTCTGTAAAGAAATAGTATCAGAAAGACAAAAAGTTTTGCATGAGGTTCTCTCAATCAACAATGTTGTCAGTGCAATAACTTTTGCAGAAAGCTATTCTATATATGATGGCACTAAATCTTCAAAAGAATTTTTTAAAATGACATTTTTAAAATCTTCATATAGGAGTAAATTTAGGCATGAAAAATTTAAATAGTTGTTCAAAATTACGAAGATGCTGAGTGGTTAAGTTATAATTCAAACTCTGCTCACTGAGGTTTAATAAAATGGGTATTTAAGTTCCACTATAGATAATGGATAATATTTTGATTTCAGACATTTTTTTCAACTAAACTTCCTTAAAATTAGTACATTTTATTGTATTGAACATTTTTATATATTTGAAAATATTATTCTCTCTTTAAATACTCTCATAGAACACATAACAACAAAAATGTAACATTAAGTTTTAGAGAAGACTTAATCATCAGAGTATAGATGTCTACTTCTTTTGATGAAAGCCAATGAATAAAATATGAAGTATTAAAATTTTCTATGCAGAGAGGTGGTTGGCATCAGTCTTAAAAGAATTCTGTCTGGTTGACTTTAGAAAATTTACTTGATGTCTTCAAGCCTCAGCTTATACATCTATATAACAGGAATATTAATGTACTAGCCTCATATTACTATTACATGGATTTAATGAGACAGTCTGTGTGAAGTGGTTAGTTAAGTGTCTGACACATAGATTGTATGCAATATTGTTGCTGTCATTATTATCACAATTATTTTTGAGGCTGCTAATGTATTTTTAAGATTTTTATTACAATATTTAGTTTCAGGTATACACAATAGTTATTCAACATTTATATGTAAGAGTAATATCAATAGCAGCAAGCAAAGTAGAGACAGAAACTCTTGTCTGACACATATAGCGGTAATTCTGCTCCTCCAGACACCACTACTCTCCAGGGTCAATAATTTTCCCTCTCTGAAGTTTGTCCAGTAACCACATATTTCTACTTTACCTTTAAGGTACTGTCTCAGAGAAGATCCCAATACAGCTATACCGTGTTGTAACAGAATGAAAAGTGACATAATCCTTTGATTCTTCTCAATCCCTAGTCTTCTACAGACATTTAAAAAATATTTTTACATGATATGTTCTTCATGGCTGCTATTATAACCCATTTTATCGTTCCTAAGTAATACGATGTGAGCCATATATGTGATTCTTTTACCAATAAGGAAATAAAATTTAGAGTAATAATATATTCAGAAAATACAATCTTTTGAATTCTATTCTTATAATTAAAAGATAAAAGCCAAAATGTCCAACTACTTAAATTTAAGAGGCATTATCCAAGCTACCAATGGTCTCAAGTTGCCACCCGCACATGAGTAGATGGTCAAAACAAGCAGATAAGCATTACAAAATTCTAAATTAAAAAATGATGTAACTCTTTAAAAGTAAGTGCACTTTCCAGATCTGGATACTTGGTAGAGTAAATCCTCCCAGAGAATCTCCTTTAAAGGTGTTTGGCCTTAAACTTGGCCTTCTGCCTTTTCATATCAATTTTAGCCTCATCTGGTCAAATTCTTCCACCTATCCAGTGGGATTTTAATTGGCATAGCCTCAGCTCTGTTGTGCAATTTGAGAGATAATGGATATTTTTACCAAAGTAATTCTTAATAATGTGTTGTACATTTCTGATAATTCCTATTATTTGATGATTCTTCTCACTCCTCTCATTCTAGTCCTAGAAAGAGCAAGATATTTTATGCTCATTATTTCAGCTAATTAACACTAAAACAAAACAGAAATCAAAACTGTCCATTTTTTTGTTGTTTGTTTTTGGTACTCATGGCAGAAATAACCGTCTTGAGAGTAAAGGCCTGTAAGTCGAAAGAGACAAGGCTTTTTCAAACTTCCAAGTGAACACTAAAAAGTTCAACGCCTAAAGTTTATGCAAAAATCAGTCTTTGGCAGACATAGAGTTAGAGCCAGACTGTCTCACATCTAGGCTAGAGAAGATTCTATGGGTAGTAGAAGTCAGAGAGGAGCAAAGTGTTTTAATGTGATAAATCCTTGATGAAGGACTAACTGCTCTGCTACTCCCAGACCAAATTCCCGGAATGAAAGTGAAACAGTAGAATCCCAGGTAAATTTAACAACTAAAAAGATAATAGAATTTGTGCATATCTTTCTGGGTGGAACTCAGAGAAGTAGCAAGCCTCATAGACTTCTCAATATTAAGCACATCACAGGAGCAGAAAGATAGGCCTGAGACAATGCAGAGTCCTTGAGCCCGTTGTGGCAAGGGTGAATCTGAATGAACCTCTCCTCATCCTCCTTGAGGAGTTTGGGAATAGAAAATAATTCTAGACCTACAACGCCCTGGTTGTAAGTCAGAAAGAGTATGCATGTTGAGTAGCTTCAAAATGACTGAGAATGTTCAGCTGACAAATAATGGCTTGCGATAGAATCAAAGTTCAGCTATAGGCAAATGAACAAAAAACTACATACATTTTAAATTTTATTAAAATCATTAAATTATAGAGTAAACAAATTAATTTTGGGACCTGATATTTATACATCATGGTGCCACACATGCTTGGCTAAGCAGAGGGAAGTTCTGTGTTCCTGAATGGGAATATAATATAGTACACCTGTCACCATGCTGTAAATTAATTTATTAATTTGGAAAAATTATATTATCTCTACCCTATAGGTTATGACAAAATATATTAAATATGTTATAGAGTTAAATGTAAAAGATAATACTATATAATTATTAGACAATGTGGGACATAGTTGCCTAATTTTGAGGTAGGTAGACAGGCTTTTCAAAGCACTAAAGGAAAACAGAAAGGAATAGATCAATGGGTAGTCATTTGACTATCTAAGAAATCTAAAACTTCTTGATACAGAAGTAAAATCTATACCTTGATATAAAAGTAAAATCTAAGTTAAAATAGTATCAATATAAAAGTAAAAACCACCAGATATAAAACTAAAAGCCAAAAACCACCTGCAAATAAATATTTATAACATGTGTCTGATAGTAAAGTAAAACTCAATTTACTGCACATGCAAATTTAGTGTTACAGTGTTTTCTATACCAAATTGGAAAAGGCAAATAATAGATTAAAACCAAATATTTTGTAAGATGCTGAAAATGTACAATCTCATGTACTACTGATGGTAGATAATAAAAATGTTTCTGATAATCAAATTGGAAATAAATGTCAGAAGACTTTAAAATATTTATTAATATTTCATTGATTTATTAAATGTTCTAGGAATATAGTCTAAGAAAATAGAAGTACTCATTAAGATTGTAGTATTATGTGATACCAGAAATATAGCAACAACCTACCAATAATAGTGCATAATAATAGATTCTACAGTGCTATGTAAAAAAAAAAAATCACATTTTATGTAATTAGTGATGTGGACATATGATTCCAGAATATGTGGATGATTAAAAAGAATATATTGATATGGATATATGATAGAGCATTTAATCCCAATTTGTAAATTATATAGAGAGAAGCTCTATTATCTGACCTCTATTTTACGGAATTTTATGTCCTCTCTTCCTTTTGTAAAATATCCTTACTCATGTTAATACTTAAGGAGAGCCAGCAGCTCCTTAGAGTTTCATTCCTCCTGTTGTTTTATATGAAGATTTAGAATCAGATGTTTATTTTTATGTCTATTAATAGTATATTTTTTCTTGGTATTAAAAAGGGTAATTACAGATGAAAATACCCAGTAAACTATGAATACTAAGAGTAACTGTTTACATAGACTAAACAGAATTCTTTGGAAAAAGTGAAAAATTTGAGTAGGTAAGAGAATTTGCTCAAATTATGTGTGAACGTGAAAATTGTGACACACTAGGGGAAATAATTAAAATCTAGAATTCTACACTGAGATTTACTTATATGTCTTTTTATTATTGTTCCCATTTTGGGAAAACCAATCTAGAAGTCATTTATGATTCATTAGGAATGTGATTTATGTTACGAAGATGATGCGGAGCTCCCATCTGAACACCTGCAGTCAGAAAAAAAGCTCAGTTAGAACCATCAAAAGATTAGTGAGAGTGATTATATAGTAATTAAGTTAAAGTTGCATCTTACATATGTATAATTTTTAAAGATTCTGTACCTTATAAAACCTTTATTGATTAACCAAAGATTGCTAGTTTAACACCAAAATGTTTTTGGTGTTAAGCACATGTTTGGGAGTCTTAACACTAAAATGTTTTAGTGATTGTCTCTTGATAGTTGTCATGATTTGTTTTTCTCTTCAAAGATTTATTTTCCAGTTTCTTTATAGTGAATATAAATTACTTTGATCACAGTTTAATGTTGTTTGAAACAAAAATAGGACCACTCTAACCTCTCACCTCCAAAAGGTTTTGACCTTTTTGTCCAAATATGGGGTCATTGGCCTTGTCACCCAAATTGGGATGAGTTTGAGGTGCTTGCTTCCACAGCTTTGACCCACCACTGGAACTTGTGAAGGCTTAATGGACTGAGGCAAGGCAATCTATTCTGTATTCTGATAGACACAGCTAAAAATGGGGCAATCTAGCCTAAGTGTTTTGTAGTCTAGCAACTACACAAAGCTCATGCTAGAAACAAGCATACGTTGCACTGGGCAAATGTACTTAGTGCCTCACCTCATGTTCAGAAGCAGGGTGTGAATGATTCTCTTCATGAAAGATGGACTCCACTCACCGTGGGTGCTTCCAGACCCTGCCCCAATCCTCCAGGTATTCTTGGTTCGCTTATTACAAGCAGATCATACACTAATTTTATCATATATACCATGTCTTTATATCCCTCAGTACGTGGCCACCAATTCTTTGCTTAGCACATAGTAACTCAGTAAAACAGTGTGCTTCCCTTTAGGAATTGTGGGAGGGGTGTGTGTGGAAACAATACATTAGGTTTGTATACTAAACTATACAACAGTGGTTCTTATGTCTGTTTTCCGTGTGACTTTCTGGACTAAACACAGCTTGAATTGTGTTGGATCTAAAGGCTAGCTAATGTGCAGTGAAGTGTTTTCCATTTTGCATGAGTGCTTTATGTCCATGTATTCTTTCAAATTATCTTTATATTCCCAACCAAATTCCTTATTTTGCTTTTCTTTACTAATGTCTTTTTTCTCTTCCTGAAGTCCATAGTATTAAAACGATATTTATTGCTTTAGAGGATATGCTTAGGGTCATACATAAAGGAGTTTGATTTAAATAATCACAGGAGTTAAATTGCATATGTCAGACAGTTCTATATTTTTGGCAGTTGAAGGCTGCCTTTCTTCCGCTTAATGATGAAGATTTGACTTTGTTGGATTTTTTTCTTCTTAGTGAAATTAATGGTGCATCTTTCTTTAATTGTGATCCTTGTCAAGCATTTGGCCCAGTAATGGTATGCAAATTAAACTCTTTAAAAATTAATGCTAACATTTATTAAATAATGCATCATACAAAAAGTTAATTTGAAATTCCAAGTTGAACTCCCTCTCTGCTCATGAGAGTATTTTTTGTGCCATCTTCATAAAACATCTTTATAGTCTTTCTAAATACCTTGAATGTTTTTCCAGTATTCTGCAAAATTGTCACTACAAAGACTATTTCTAAAGACATAGTCTTTATACTTTTCTATTTTGATTTGTATAAACTCTCAGGTTTTTAATTTATATCATCACTCTTTCCAAGTGCTAATAGTTGTTTCTTTACCAAAATTTAAAACAAATTTGATTAAAGAATATGTATTTAAATTATACAAGCTTACATTCACTTTTGTCAAATCAGAATGTATATCACATGTTAGTTTGGCAGTTGTAAACCTTAGGTATCATCCTCACCCAGACAGCAGTGAGCACTGCTATTCAGCTTTGTACATTACTGATTTTATAAATTTGACTTGGGAATTTTAAATGCAACTATGACCCTGATCAACATAGTCTGAGAAGAAAGATCCTTCTTAGAGACAGTTTGTTATAGTATTAAGAACCAGAGTGCTGAAGCGTGACTGCTGGGATTTCAGTGACAGCCCTATCAGGTAGTTGCTGTATAGTCTCAAACTACTGGACCTCCCTAGGTCTCAGTTTCTTCATTTATAAAGATGACAATAATTATAGTACTAATTTCACAGTGTTGTTAGGAAGTTTAAAAAATAAATAAATGTACTAATCTGTAGTAATCACTCCACAGTAACTGTTAATCCATTATTACCTTGAACATTTTCCTCTCACTGAGAAAACTTTAGCTATACTACTTAAGTGAATCTTCAAAGGATTTGACAATCATTCAAATTTGACTTGCTAACATAGGAGCAGTTGTCAAATATCTCTTTACTTTGCATTGTCTATAGAAATGGGATTTGGAAAAGAATGTAGAATTCTTCATTACAGCTGTTTCTTCCATCTGGTGTGAATTACTAAAAAAATAGAGCTTTCCCATGCATGTTTTCACTTCAACAAACATGTACTTAACACCTAACATATGCAAGGCTTTGAGGTAACATTAGGCAGGGAAACATAGCTAAGAGGAGACATGGTCCTTATCCTCAAAGAGTTATCCTATAGTTAGTAACAGAGACCTCAAAACATCAAAAGTTAATCATAAAAAATTTTTAAAAGATGTTTCAAGAACTTATAATAATAAATAATTCATCATTAGAGCATATAATTAAATATCTAAAAAGTGATATAAACAGTAAGTGTAAATTTGATGGTTTTGTTTTTTATTTGTCTAATTAAAATAATAATCTTTTATCTTTATAAATTTATTGGGGTATCATTGGTTAGTAAAATAACATAGATTTCAAGTGTACATATCTATAATATAAAATATATTGTGTTTTCTCCACCCAATCAATTCTTATTTTATAAAATACATGCTTCCATGCATTTAGAGAAGAGTAAAATCTCTGTGGTTGAGTTGGTGTATGAGAGCTCAGGGAGGAGGTAAGCCTCTGGAAGATCTTGAAGATTGAGTTCCAAAAGACTTCATTTCTTAGACCACCTCTCAAGTATTAATAAGCTATCTATACAGTTAAATAGGAGGTGGGTATAACTTAAGCGCTCAACAGTTCCACTATGATTAATTATTGTTCAGATCCACCCTGTGGCATGCATACTGAGCTTTTATTAAGAAACAGGTAGGATTAGTAGTAGATCATGAACTTGATCATTTCAGTGGTTCTGTGTTTATTGAAGACCTAATCAATATCTCTCCTCCTAAAACCAAGTGTGTTCTAGGCACTAGAGAGAAAGAAATAGATTTGTTGTTGGTTCTTGGACTTCATTTGCTCATAGAACATGTACCAAGTACTTGTTATGCTTTATGATACATGCCATGATAAGACTAAGCCAAAACTATGATGAAATGTAGGGAGTGGGTGTGGATGTATATGTCAGGGAAAGCCTCAGAGGGCAGCCAGAGTTTTGCATTCTCTGCATTCCTGAGTGGAGGCCAAATAAAAATTTTAATTTTGGGTCAATTTAGAACGTTTCACAGCTTTTTCCTTCCCACTGAATCTAAAGTTAAATCCATGAGTAAAAATTGCTAAGATAAGTACCAATCAAGCAGGAGTCTGTGAGACAATCACTTTTTTACTGACACTGGAGTCATTAGATTTTGTTTCAAAAATAAATTTGGGGTTTAGATACCTGGTTAGTTGGTAGATAGATGTTGTAAATCACAAATAAAGAGTGTTCCTAATTAATAATGGATCTAAGCAAAAGCTATCTTGCACTACACTTAGGAGACATTTTTTAATTGTTCATTTATTTTTTTTTATTTATTCAAGCATTTATGCATGTGCCAGGCTCTGTACAATATTTTTGACTAATTTGGGAATGAATAAGCACACTTTATTTCTTCATGGATTCTTGACATCAAATATGTTGTATGTAGCTGTCTTGACAAAATTACCAAAGTCCTTTAGTTGGTAAGAATAATTGACTCTTAGGCAGAGATGGAGTTCATTGCACTATGATCTTGGATGAAAAGACAACTTAAAATGAGGGAAACGTTCAAGTACTATCTAAAATTCATTTAATGTGGAATCAGTTTAATTGGAAAACCAAACCAAAACGAACAAGGTATACTCATACGTCTGTAAACTTAAGGACAGCACAATCTAAATTCATTTATTAGAATATTGCATTGAAATTAAATCACTGTAATTTTAAGTGATGGTTAAGAAATTAGAGGATTTCTGAGAATACTACTATTACCACTAATAATGACTGCCAAGTGCTTTACATTTAAAACATGTTTCTTTTTCACAAGTGCATAAGTATGCACAATCATTCTATTTTCCAAGGAAAAAACTGAGACTGAGAAATGTTGAGTGACTTGCCTTCTGTCCGGAAGGACTTTACAAATAGTAAAGCCTGTACTGTATTTGATCTCTACTCTGTCAGGGGACCATAAAATAGAAAAGAGAGATTTCAGAATAGTCAACAATGAAAGAATTAAGCTTGTTTAGCTTTTATACATTGAATTTTAATCACAATATATGAAGAATTTTTTGAGAAGGCTTCTTTTCCCCCATATTCTCAGGTGGCTCAAGTGCTAATGATCATGAAAGAAGAGTTTCTAAGTGTACATAACTTATAGAAACTACAAAAAAATGTTCTGTGTTTCACTGTAATCAGGACACAGAACGCTGGAAGAGGGACATATGCAATAATAAATGAAAAGTATTAATTAGTGCCAGGGGCAGTGGGGATAGTGGTTGCATAACTTCTATCACTCTTTTCATTAGGCAGGGGAGGTCTGGAATAGATCCTATCTCAGAGCCTGATTGAATGATGGGGCAGAGATAGGTGGAGGTGTTTTTTCTGGCACTGGCTGGGACTTGAAGGTGGGAGTTAGTAAAGGGTTTTGCAAAACATGTTTAGGAGGGGAGAAAAAAATAGTAGGTGTAGTTGAATACAAGATAAGTGAGTTTTGTGACTTCTTAGTGAAACATTTCAAAGTAGTTGAAAGTTTTTATTTTTGTTCTTGATTTTAATACAAGTAGGATTCTACTGTAATGTCCCAGGAAGCACTAGATTCATGCCAGGTATTTTACATAACTTCAAATGGTTTAACTATAGTTAAAAATAAAGATGGCTTGATCACTTGTTTTCTTTTTATTACATGTCAGGCACTACACTAGCACTTTGCATGCCTTATCTCTTTTGATCTATTACTATCCCCATTGTACAATGAAGTATTCAAACTTTAGAGAACTAAAGTCCTTACATTTGTAACAAGGCAGGTATCATTAGCCTTATTGGAGGGCAGTTTCTTTTTTTCTCCTCTCCGCTTCCCTTCCTCCTTCCCTTCCTCTTTCCCTTTCTTCCTCCTTCCATCCCTTTCCTTCCTCCCTTGAGCTCTCCCTCCCTTCCTTTTTTCCTTCCTTCCTTCCTTTCCTCCTTCCTTTCTTCCATTCTGTCTTTCATCCTCCCTCCATTCCTTCCTCACTCCTGTCTTCATTCCTCCTCTCTTTCTGCTCCCTTCCTTTCTCTCTCTCCCTCATGTTTCTTTCACCCTCCCTCTTCCTTTTCTTTCTCTTCTTTTTCACTTCTTTCTCCCTCCCTTCGTTTCTTCAAAAAATAGTTTTAACTATTTGCTATATTCTAAGAATTGATCTAGTTGATGTGAATACACAACCAACTTGATCCTTGCTCTCTTACCTCTTAAAATCAAGTTGGGAGATAGGAAGGAGAAGCACACAATAAAAAAAACAATGAGCCAAAGTATTTTTACATGGTGATTACTGTTATAAAGAACAGGAAACTGGAGAAATAGTGGTAACTGCAAGTGTATAAAGGGCTGGGGCAAGGGAAATGCCTTTCTAAATAGTATATTCAGTAAGGTTCTGTCTAAGAGGTGACATTTGACCTGATATCCGACTGATGGTAGATGGCAGAGAGAAAGGTCACTCTGGCTGCTAAGTGGAGAATGGCTTATGGAGAGACTACT
>PVJL010001207.1:230000-286560 GCA_004026885.1 Lyroderma lyra | reverse complement strand
TGCAACAAAATGGATGGACCTGGAGATCATCATGCTTGGTGAAATAAGCCAGACAGAAAAAACAAGGAACTGCATGACTTCACTCATATGCGGAATATAAAACTGAAAGCAACAAAGAGAAAAGAAATGAACAAACAACCCATGGACACAATCAATAGTTTAATGTTTATTTGGGGACGAGTGGGTTAGGGAGGGGAGAAAGGGGAGGGGGTGGGAGAGGAGGGAGGGGAAGCTAAATATAAGGTGATGGACAGAGAACTCACACTGGGTGGTGAACTTACTATACAACAAGTTGACAATGCACTGTAGAACTGTATGCCTGAAACCTATGTAATCCTTGCTAACAGATGTCACCCCAATAAGTCTAACAATAAAAATGAATTTTTAAAAAAAGTATGTAAAGTGCATTTAATGAAAGGTATTACTGTTATTAAATTCAAAGAAAGAGAAGCAGGTGACAGTTGGGTTATACTAAGTATAAAAATAGGCATGCATTATTGTTTTTTGGAGCACTAATTAAATCTTTTATAAGTTTCTACAACTTGGAGTTAAAAATTACTCATGAAAAATTGAAATAAAAATTATATAAAGAGGGAAATACTCAGAAATAAAAGGAGTGAACGTGTTTTAATATTCTTTCACAAATATCTCTTATTTCATGATTTTACTGCTAAAATTGATAGAATAGGTAGGAGAGTAGAGAATAAACTGAATTCATAATAATATATACTTTCTCACTAGATAAAGAATTAGCTTAGCCATTCAGAGTATGAGAATCTGGCTCATTATTTTAATTAATGAAGCAAGTTACTTTAATAACTTTTATTTAAAATTATTATTTTTCTTAAAATGATTACATAATTATTTTAACAAATTTTTATTGAATGTTTGCCATTTGCCAGACACTATTCTAGCAGCTGGGATACACACCAGTGAACAAGACTGACAAAAATTCCCACCTTTGTAAAGTGTAGCGATTAAATACTCATTATTTTATAGTTCATAATTGCTAGAGTGAAGGGGAGAAAAGGCAGGGACAAAGGATAGGAAGTGTATGGGTTGAGCAGTGGTCAGACTTGTAAAAAAGATAATCAGGACAACGGTCATTGAGAAAGTACCATTTGAGCCATGACTTCAAGGAGGGTATGGAGAAAGACATGTAAACATTGAAGGGAGGAGTGGTCCTAGGCAGAGACCACAGCAAATGCAAAGCCATGCTTGCTATATTGGGAAAATGAAGCGGAGTCCCTAGAGTCTGAACTGGAATGGAGTGTCCAGAGGAAGTGAGGCAAGGCAGAAGTGAAGGCAGTGTTGGCCAGAGCTTGCAGAAATCTGTAGGCCATAGTGGGGACACTGCCTCTTCTTCTGAGTGAGATGCCAAGGAGGTTTTCAAAATTCTAGTCTTACATTGCAGTGGAATACGGTTGGCTTTCTTATAGAAAATAAAATTTTTGTTCTTTGTATGTACATATTATAGTAGGCAGAATTCTATGTCCTTCAAGCTTTTTATCCCCTGGTTACCTAGTGCTAATCTGGGTACCACTGTCAAAGGATTTTGTTGATAGAATTAAGGCTACTATAAACTTACTTTAAAATAAGATTATCTGGCATTATCTGGGTGGGTCCAATGAGCCCTTAAAAGCAGATAAAGAAGACAGAATAGAGGGAGAGATCAGAGAGATTCAAAGCAAGAGAAGGACACGACCTGCTATTGCTGGCTTTGAAGATGAAAAAAATGGGGGTCATGCAGGCATCCACTAGAAGCTGAGAACAATCCCAGGCCAGCTGCCAGATAAGAAACAGGGACCTCAGTCCATACCTGCAACCACATGAAACTGAACTCTGCCAACAACCTGAATGAACTTGGAAGTGGATTCTTCCCCAGAGCCTTCAGAGCAGAATGCAGCCCTGGCACCTTGATTTCAGCTGGTGAAACCTGGAAAAGAAAATCAGCTGAAACTTACTTTGTCCAGACTTCTAAACTACAAAACTGTGAGATATTACATGGATGTTGTTTTAAACTGCTAACATTGTGATACTTTGGCGTTGGCAGCAGTAGAAAATTAAAACACAGGTGAAACATGAAACAACTAAATTGTCTATTGCCTAACATTTCATTGAGAACAAAGTCTGTGCCTTCAAAAATTCTCTTTATTCTTCTGTAGTAAATGTCCCAGTTCAGACATACCTTAGTATAAAAGGATGAATTAACAAAGCAGAGAAAGACTCATGTGTTGTGTCAGTGGATAAAGAAGTAAAAAAGATTTATTTTGGAAATCTTGCTTACTGTATCATTTTTATATAATCTATATTCTAGTGAATTCACAAATATTAGAATTTATTAGGAAAAATTAAAATATATAAGGACTTGGAGGTTAAAGAAATATGACATTTGCAATATTCTTTTTCATAACTATATGTTAAAAACAGAAAGATCAGAAGTTTTCTTTTAATAGTCAAGGCCAAGAAAGTAACAAAATAAAATGCTATCACAAAATTCATACTACCATAAGGGATCTCAAAGTTATGCAGAATTATAGGTATTGAGTACAAACACTATAGTTCCTCCTAATTGGTCCCTAGGTTTGCTGTCACATTTACCATTAAAGGAAAAGCAGACTTGTTTCATAATGAGCTTTTTAAAAAATTCCCTGTCAACATGAGACAACTAACTGGTCACAGGCTCCCAGGATTCTTAAAGTGTGAAATATTCTTATGGACCTCATGTCCTGCATACCTCAGAGTGCTGGACCCCCTCAGACTATCTTGAGCATCGTGTTTCTCTTGTTGGGAGATTTTTTTTTTTCCTAGTCTATTGTGCATACTGTGCTAAGCCCAAATCACTGACGTCAAAACACAGCTTCTATCTCCATTTGCCTCTAAGACATCCTGGCCATTTTAAAGTCTGTCAAAAAAGATAGTGAAAGCTGCCCCCACAAGTTCTAGTCTTATTGAAGATGATGAAACACACTTGGAAATAAATAGCTTCATTCAAACTGGAGCTTAAAAACACCAGATTGATCCACTGGTTTCAAATGGGTTTTCAATAGCAGCTGACAGAGGCATCCTGTGGAGCTCAAAAGATGGTCTTGTCTTGTGTGAAAGTGGGCCTCTCAAATACAGCCGTCATTCAGAGCACTCCAAAAAATGCTGCTTCTCCTCCCTGTAGGTTTGACTCGATCCTTTTCCTTCCTCTTGAAAATGTTCCTAAAGAATAGATTATCTTAGAAAAAGGAAGGGAAAATTCAGAGCCAATCGACTATACATAAAGATTTTTACATATCCCTGATAATCATTTCTTACCAGACTAAGCATACGAAAGACAAATACTTATCTCCTTCCCAGATACCCAAACCACCAAAGATTATAGCCTTCAATTTTTAAAATATATTTGTTTTTGATATTTTGAATTTAATTAGAACTGTAGACAAGATTTAAAACCTATAACTACATATTCTCACCTAAGGCAAGGGGTACTTTAGAAAGCAAATACCATGTTTTGCTATTCTAAAAGTGTTTTCATTGCCTGTGTTTTAATTCATTACATTATAAATAATTTAATAGATTTCTACTGACTATCTACTATCATATACCAGGTTCAGTACTTGGCCCTGAGGATACATAGATTAATAAGATGTAGTCCCCCACCTACGAAAACTTCATAATTTATCTAATCAACCAATGTTATACACACACACACACACACACACACACACATACACACACACCATGTACTCTGACCAGCTAATGAACAGACGCCAACTGAAAGTTACTTCTGTAATTAAGATGATTCAAGTTCATCTCAGTTGGAGAATGGGAAATTTCTCAATAAATTATGACCTGACCCTTTTACCTATTCTCAAATAAATTTTTATCATCTATTATTTATTAATTGATCTTGGAGGCTGAACTAAATCAATATATTTTGTGTTGTTTTCTTAAAGGCAATCATATTTCTTGGAACTGAAATGTACAAAGGAACTCATATTGTTATCCTTAAACAATCTTGGTAAATGGTAGAGAAATTAGACACCATTTTCTAAATTTTATTTTATTTTATTTTATTTATTGTTAGACTTATTGGGGTGACATCTGTTAGCAAGGATTACATAGGTTTCAGGCATACAATTCTACAGTGCATTGTCAGCTTGTTGTGTAATAAGTTCACCACCTAATGTGACTTCTCTCTCCATCACCTTATATCTAGCTTCCCCCCCTCCTCTCCCACCCCCTCCCCCTTCTCTCCTCCCTAACCCACTCGTCCCCAAATAAACATTAAACTATTGATTGTGTCCATGGGTTATTTGTTTGTTTGTTCATTTCTTTTCTCTTTGTTGCTTTCAGTTTTATATTCTACATATGAGCAAAGTCATACAGTTTTTGGTTTTTCTCTGATTAGACACCATTTTTATCAGGGTTGAAATAGGTGCCAATAGATATAAGGGGGTCAAGCAAGGGAGATTAAAAACTACCCCATAATGTCCCATAATGTCCAACAATCTGTGCCAAGAACATGTTTTATAATTGTGCATAAAAGGTAATAACAGTACCCTCTACCAGTAATGTAAGTTGTTCTAATAGTGATTCAGAGAAGACATCTTTAAGCATGATGACATTAAGCACAAACTTTCTGCACATGTGTTCCTTTTCTTTGAGAATCTGAGGCCTTTTCTTTTAAAATAGGCAATACTAGATGAATAAATGAATGAACGGAAGCAGCAGCAGAACATCAGGGTAGGAAAACGAGAATCCCCTCCTTTGACAATCTCGCAGCTGAAAGCAGAATAAACTGAAGTATATTAGTGCCCCTCTGAGAATGAAGTATCTTGTTGCAGAGAATATGCAAAATAGTAACATCTGTAATTGTAATCTCTTTTCCAGAAAACTCTGAAAGTCATTAGAATTCTCCTCTTTCCCCATGCCAAACTTTCAAAGATATGGTGTTATGTGATTCAGGAATTTGCATCATTACACCTTGCTGTGTTTTGCCATAACCTAATAAAGTACTTTATTTCAATAAAACAGCAACTAGACCATACATGATTGTTAGGCTCAATACCAATTGTCCCTCATTAATGTTGCAGAAAAGCGATTAGCATTTTGAGGCAAACAAGGTGTACTTAGTTAGTAGGACATGACCTTGCTGTCACTAAATTATATCTATGATTAATGATCTTCCCCAGTTTAAAGTTTGAATCACAACAAAGAGATTACGAGTGAAAAATGAGAGAGGGCTAGAGAAAAGTGGGAAGGATAAACCTTAAGACTTGAATCATACATGCCAGTGTTCAATATTGAATTCGGCTCATAGTGCAATTGACCTTAAGGTTGATGTTCAAATTCCAAGGCCGTTGTTTTCAACCCTTGGCTACACATAAAAATCACCTGCGGAGCTTTTTAAAAACCCCAGTGTTCAGGTCCCACCTCAGACTAATTAAATTCTCTGGAGGTGAGACCTGAGCACTATGAGGTTTGAAAGAATAAATGCCATAATATCCACATTTAAGAAATAAAATTGGAGTCAGAAAAAGTAAAAAAAAATCAGAAAACCAGAGATCTATATTTAAACACACTGTGATAAAGATTCTGGTTTGGATTTTCTATATTACACTGATAGAATGAAAATCATGTTTGAGTGACATACTAGTGAATGCAGAGTTAAATAGATCATTTTTGTGTGTTAGTTTCTAGGTATTTATTTTACTACTGGAAGTATCATCTTAGTGTATGAAACAGTTTTATTTCAATCCATCATAATCACAGCCAGATTTGAGGAGTCGAAACCTCTAAAGTTATAGAGAACTATTTTAGAACGACCTACAAAAGGTTTTTTCCTGTGGGCATATACATATATATAAACTCACATCTACTATACTATGATTTCCTTTTTATTGAGTCTAACATGGGAGCCATTCAACTTGATGAAGATAAGTTTGTTATCAGAAACACTGAAATAAAAGAACTATTGTAACCCAATATTATCTAGAAAGATATTTCAGGGTGTATCAGATATAAAACATAAAAATAGTGTTACATACAGACCTTCACAAGCACTAAACATTGAAAAGATTATGGTATACCTCCAAATGCAAATCAAAGTAAACATAATATCAAATTATTAAACAATATTTCTCATATATGCTGATTTAAAATACCTTTTTCTAAATTTCCTGACTACATTCATTAAAGTTGAAATTTCTTAAAATGTTGGTGTCTCTAATACCTGTCAGCCAGCCAACTGGGTATCTATTACTATATAATTCACATCCACGTGTATACATGAAATGTTAGTGGGTGTGTATTTTTTTTGCAGACTTCATACCTGGCACACCTCATAGCTAATGGGAAGGTAAGAAAGGGGAAAATCAAAGATGTTGAATAGAAAAATAATAATAATAAAAAGAAAAAAGGAAGGAAGGACTGATAGGGATGAAACCAAATAAAATTTGCTGCTTTTTCTTACTCTAATTCTCCAACCCATTTCTACTGTTCCTTTGCGATTTCTGCTTTTTCATTTATCCTTCCATCCCTCTTTTTGACAAATATTCCTAGCAATTTTCAAAGTTGGTGAATTGTCATTGTACTAAAACAGCTTCACAAAGATGGCAAACTAGATTCAGAAATAAATAATTTCTAGTCAAAATTTTGAGTAAACCCTCTTAGACCTTGTATAGATCACCCAGTTTTGAAGTCAATCCAATTACTCTACTGCCAGCAATTCTATTAAAGTAATTGATACACAGTTTTTGAATGTATTTATTTTATTATTTAAGAAAGTAATTTTCACCTCAATAGTGCTACCTGCTGCTAGATTTAGTGTGCTGATCCTTTCAATCTAGATATTAGTGTAGATCGTATGATATTAATTTTTATGAATCTGGTCAGTTGTGAGACTTTTTTAGTGCTTCTATTCTGAGAGGTAATTCTTCATTTTTTTCCCTCTGCTAGTTGTCCATTAATATAGCTTTGAACGCCCTTATGAATGAATTACTGACTTTAGTGGAATGGTTTCAGAGAGGAATCAGTACCGAGATTCAGACTCCTCCATACGTGCAAACCGTTCCAGGTCCTTTTAGTGTGTACCTTAGAAATAGCTAGTAATCAGAAGAAAATCAAATAATACCTTTACTTTTTAATAGTATCTTAGAGTAATCACTCGGGGGGAAAATGGAGTCTTCATTTAATTTAGTGACACACAAAAAAAGTAGTTGATTATATATTAGTTGATACATTACGAAGTCTTTTTATGTAGTAGTAAAGGCATTTAATCTTCAGTCCTCCACACCCTTGGAATATATTAGCATTGGAAATCATGGATTAAATTCTTGGGCATATTGGAAAGGTAAATACAATGGTGATATGTGTTATATAAATATGTGCATAAATATGTAGGTAGAAATAAGATTTGGAAATGGCTGGACTGGTACATTATCTTATCAGTTATGAATTTTTTTTTTTAGATTTTTTAACTTGCTGCCAAATTTCGTGCTTAGTTGGAGAGAGTTTCATATGATTTTTTGTATGTTTATTTATGGTATTTTTTTTCACTAAAAATGCATCATTACCTTAGCAGCTGCCGCACCACATGGAGCAGCATGTGTGCTTTTTAAAAGAGATCCAGAGCACCTTCCCCCAGAAACCCAGAGCCAATATGCTTTGGGAAGTTTGCAGCAGGACTCAGAATTCACCAGCAAGATAATGTATGATTTAAATATTTCTGCAGGCTTTTCTTTTCCAATAATAATTTTCTTTAGCATTTCTTCTTTCCTAAGTATTCTATTTAAAAATACCATTTCAAAAAAAGGAAAAATATAAAAGTTAATGCACAACGAAGACAGCTTAAAATACATTCTGTCTTTTGCTTGGGGCCATTTTGGAAGAAGCTTGGGACTGCCTCTACTTAACAAAAACATGAGAGAGAAAAGTACAGCTTTGGGTAATGCTGTATGTTTCATGAATGAGCCTTTCTTTGTCTTACGTATTTGAAATAGTACCTTGTTTTTTATCTCAGGTGTGTGTATGTGTGTGTGTGTGTGTGTGTGTGTGTGTGTGGGAGAGAGAGAGAGAGAGAGAGAATGAGAGAGAGAGGAGGGGAAGAGATGGGAAATATGGACAGGAGTCATTGTAAGTCTACCTAGTTTAGTCTTCTGCTTAGGCACTCAAGTGGAAAGTTCCTGTCCCTACCTTCAAACATCTCTTGAAAATTTCATTATAATCCCCAGCCCCAACTCTACATACTGAATTCTATAGCTCTTCTTTTTGGATATATTCCAGGTTACCTTGGAATAACACATCTTTAAGGCTAGTACTCAAGAAGTTAAGACTAGACCAATGGACAATTAAGCCATGCTAACAAAGTGATCCACAAGTGTAATACACTGTGTGTTTTGTGTTAATTATGTTGTGTTTCATTTTTATGAAATTAAATATTTAAATGAAATTATTTATTTTAAATCATGTAGACTTTATAAATAGTTAAGATTTTAGCTCATCAAAATACATTAGTTCAAGATATGCCCTAGACCAGGGGTGTTCAATCTTTTGTCTTTCCTGGGTCACATTGGAAAAACAAGAATTGTCTTGGGTCAAACATAAAATATACTAACACTAATGATAGCTGATGAGCTAAAAAATAGATAGATAGATAGATATCTGTTCATAATTTTTGTAAGGTTTTAAGAATTTTTACAAATTTGTGTTGGGCCACATTCAAAGCCATTCTGGGCTGCATGAGGCCCACAGGTTGTGGGTTAGACAAGCTTGCCCTAGACCTTTACTAATCCTCTTGTCAAAATATCTATTAAAGAGGACTAAATTTCTAGTATTTATGGGGAAAAAATAAAAGATACCATTTTGAAAAACAGTATCAAAAGGAAAATAATATGCTTATTAACATTTTGAAACTGGTTACACCTCACCAATTTATCTATAATATAAAGAAAATCAGGTATATTTGATTTGCTGTAACAAACAAATAGTTAATATTCATATTCATTATTATGTTCATTGATTTGAAAATATGAATCTGTAGCAATACAGAAATTAAGGTACGTCATAAAAAAAGAAATATTCCTGAACATGAATATTTTATCCAATCCTGACTACCAAGGTTGGAAAAACTTCCGAGGGTCTTCGGTCCCTCAGGGGTAGTGTGTACGTGATGGATGACATCAGGGGGCTCAGGATGAATGTTTTTCGGAACTGAGCAGGTGCTGTAAATGAGTGAAGGGCTGAGTGATATTGAAGTATGATAAATGGCAATAGACTCTTGAACCCCATGTCCAGGAGATAGTAGGTGGTAGGGAGAGGACACTAAAGAGTGTGTGACTGATCTAAGAGAGGCCAAAGCCACTCAGCTCCAGCTGTGTGTGGCAAATGCAAAGATCTAAACGTGGCACATCTAATTTTAAAGAACACCTAGAAATCCAGATTTGAACATGAAATTTCATGAATTTTACAAACCAGTAATCAATTCAAGTTTTGCTTTATTTTATTTTATTTTTTCTGAAGTACTCTGTGCACCTCTGTGGGGCATATCCAGTTAGCCGGTTATCTGCACACGTTAATGACCTTTAGACTGGATTGTCACAAAGATGTTCTAAAGGTCTATGGATTTATGACAGTGTGAATTTTAAAGGGCAAAAGGCTAATGGGCTGATTTTGTTTAGTAGTTGGAAAAAACTCTGAGCTTCAGAGTGGACAATGATTTGATATCTGATCAGTGATATATAAAACCCTGAGCTTAGGGACAGTGGACAATGATTTGATATCTGATCAGTGAGCTAGCCCTACCACTGTCTGTGCCCCAGCACTGCCCGGACAGTCCCTCACAAAATATTCTTATTGTCTTTCACAAGAGCACCTCCAGGCTAAATAACTCATTTTGTTTCTACAGCACACAACTCCAATCAGTGGCCAGTAAGGTATACTACATCACCACCAGGCCTGACTTTCGTCCTGCCTGGCCCTTCACAGAGTTTGACAAGATTGAATCAGCCAAGTTAATACTGGAGAACTAGGAATTGGCTCTTGGTTCAGTCTGTGATCCAAGAGGCAGCACTGTGAAGGGCAGCAAGGGCCAAAAAGCTGGGGGAGCTGTGAAGTAGGGGAGCCAGAGACACAGCCAAGTGAGAGCCGAGGATTGGTGACTTGGAAAGCCAAAGATTGGTGACTTGGAAAGCTGGTGCAATAGCTGGAGCAGTGGCTGTAGGCCACTAGGTAAGCTGGCTTCCTTCTGCTGGATAACCTCTCTACTGTCATGAGGCCAGGAGTTGTGTGTCCTAGCTCTTTCTTACAGCATTGTAGTAAAATCTGTCTACCCTTGATAGTTAGCATAACCTCCATATCTGCTCTCTAGCTCTTTCTTCACAAAATCGCGTCTGAGACACATGAAATTGAGGTAAGATTGTCATAGGGACATCCTAGTCCACAATCCCTAGTTTAGTACTTGAATTCTGTCCTTGGATTGCGGAAGACCACCAGATTTTTGGATCACTAAGCTCAGGCCCTGAGGGATTTGCTTGCACTGGATTGCATGTTAATATTAAAGCTTCTGGTCTCACTAAAGATAACTGGGAGAGTCAAAATCATTATTATATTCTTGAGAAATGCTTTTGAATATCATTTTTATTATATCAATGAGAGTTCCTTTTGTAAAGTTCTAGAAAATATTTTTGGTAAAGTGCAAAGTTCAGTGAACTTGTCACTTTTGCCAAGGCTATAGAAAAGCTCAAAGTCCAAGATGAACTATGTTGTAAAGCTGGGTTATTTCTTGAGTTTGCACACTCTTATTCTACTGTTTTCCTTGGTCTTCTTTATCTACTAAAATACTATCTAGAAAGGGGGAGGAAATAAATAAATCTAATCAACAAGCTAAAACTTGAGCAGATAGTTCTTTTTTTCATTTCAAATGCAAGGAAACAAGGAATTAACCAATCTGAAGGTACATATAATTGAAACAAAAACAAATTTACCTGCCTCATATACAAATATGCACAGGACTTCAACTCAGAAATCCAGGCGAAAAGACCCTTCCTTCCTGAATTTTCATACAGAAGTCATGTGTAGCTTTATCATTAATAGTAGTTACATTCACCCTACTAGATCTTGTTGAAAGTATTTTCGTATTGTTGCAATGTTGTTTTCCCACATCTTTCTCTCCAAGCCTAATGTCAGACTCCTATTTCGATTATATGAACTTCTTAGCAAGTTTACATTTTTTAAAAACCTTCTTAGTAGACAAGCTAGACATCTTGACCAGAATTTGACCATTATTTCTACATGTCATGGACCAAAACAAGAATTGCAGAATATGCTATCAGAAGGAGTAAAGAGGGATAAAGCAGTCTTCTTTTAGAGGTGATAAGCTTCTATTATGCTACACTATTCCAAAAGCTAGGAATCAGTAAACTATCCTTAACATCTGCTTGTCAACACTTTCTAAGCCAGTGACCCTAGAAGGTTAATTCCTGAGTTTGTGTTTTTTTATCTGTAAAATGGAAATAATATTTCTCTGAGTAACCGTGAATGTTAAATGAGCTGTAGTATATGAAGTTAATTGGTAAGTCATTATTCAAGTATGAATTTTCATTTGTTCATTTTCAGGGATGAAGCTAAGACTGAAGGGAATTGTTAAAATCCTGGACTTGTGTCCTTACTCTGACTCACTCTTGAACTTTAGTCACTTCACTTCCCAAACCACAGGCTTCCCACTGGAAAATTTAACATCTTCTCTACCTTAGCAGATTGCTGGCTATGCACATTAATTGAAAATGCTCTTTAAATGAAAATTATTATTAAATCTCTGGAAGATTATTATTCAAGAAACTCTTAATATTTTTATTCAAATAATCCATTTTTATCCATTTCCAATGTACAATATAGCATGCTGTATTTGAATTAAACATATACATTATCAACAAAATAGACATTTTTTAGAAGTGAAGATTGCCGTTCACTAAAAGAAGAGGTTCTGATAAAAGCCTAAAAGTAAATAGCTATTAACCAAATCTGCTCTTTTCAAATAGGTATGTCTTAGTACTGCAATGATTTCTGTAGAATATATACAAAAATACAGTGGTTACCAAAAAAAAAAAATGTACACGAATTTTAACAAATTGTATTGAAATTGTAATGCTCAATACATACTGATAACAAGTCACGTGTGACGTCTGCCATTACAAGAGGTGCTCAGAGCGGTTACCGTCAGTGTCAGACACTTCTGATTACGGGGAACTGCTGCTTGAGCAACACTGACCAAAGTGTCCACTTGTATCACTGCGCATGCCAGTTTAATTTCTTCCCAAAGTACCGCCAGGGTAGCCTGTTTTCCACAGTACACCACATCCTTTAAGGTCCCCCACAGGTAGAAGTCAAGGGGATTTAAGTCAGGAGAACATGGGGGAAACTCAAACAACATTCTGAAATTTCAAATACCACTTTGGAATGGTCTTTCGCTCCTCGAATGACACTGTGCTTCCACTGTTTTCTTCGACTGTCCTGCCTGTCACATGGTGATGTAGCATTCATTTCATTAAAACCATCCTTTGAGTAAACATTATACCAGAGATTGCTACCCTAATTCAATTCAACTTTGAGAAGTAATACATACATAATATCTCTTAAAATGTGTATACATTTGGGGCACCCTATTATATTACTGTGAAAATATTTAATAATAGCCCTATCTCTAGCACTGCCACTGTTGTGATAATAGATTAGAACTAACATCCTCATTTTTTCCAAGTTTGTGACAAGCCTGCAAATTTTATGACACAAAGTTGTTTAAAAAGTTAATAGTTGTTAACCACCAGCTATCAATTCATCATTCAAACACATGTCCATCCTCATCCCAATTTTACCTACACAAACGCACATCATTCTCTACCCTCTGCAGGCAGTATCACCACCATTTTCCACCTTCCTATTAAAAGACTACGGAAATCTGAAAGGCAATTCATAGTATTGAAATCATCTATATCTGTACTAAACTTTCTTCAAACTCAGTGGTTAACAGATGATGATTTGATTTTGATCTATCCATGAAAAGCTAAGAATTTGTCCCTAAATACTCAAATCCCCTGCAAACATCAATGATTTAAGTTTGTATGTATATACATGCAAATATCTATTACATTTGTGCATACATATATATTAATTACTCTGTTAGTCCCAGAATAGGTTACATTTTTGTTTTCTATATGTAACTGCCATAAAAATATGTGTTATAAAAAAACACAGCAGGAGGGAAAAATAGTACACTTAGAGCAATAATTTATCAGCTTGAACTGAGGCCAGAATCTCAGTGTCCGGTTCCTTGATCTTATTATTTATCACATAGAATGACCAAAAAATAGGAGCAGGGGAAGAAGAGAATAAAAGGTCCTCCTGCAAGAATAGACAAAACCAGCCATTGATTGGATTGTATCTGATTGTTCACTGCCCAGTGCATCTGTGCTGTTTCCCACCCTTTTCAAAATCTCAGTCCCGAGGGCTGAGCGGTGCTCCTCTTGCAAACAAAATCCAAACTGAGATCAGAAGAAGGACAAAAGCTAAATTTATCCTGGCACTTCCTTCATTCCAAACTCCCACTTTCCTGTGACACGCAATTGTCATTTTCAATGACGAAAAAAAAAGCTATTTTCAATAATGAAACATGGATTCCCCTTCCTACCAATATCAGTACAACTGCATCCCACAGAAGAGTCACTTATGGAACCGTAAGCAGGCTGGCAGATGTCACTGTGTCCCCTCATCTGTGCTTATTTTTCACAGCGCTTTAGCAATCAAGGCAGGAAATAGAAGTGTGGGGAGAAGGCTCCAGCCAGACTGGGAGTGACTGCATCAAGTGTCTATCAAGAAAGTATTTTATTTTCATCTTAAAAGTAAAAAAGATGTTCAGTGTATTAGTTCTGAAGTGTTTAATATTAGATCACATTGCTATCAGGCAAGATCCAAAAAATTTTCCTATTTGGCAAAAATATGTCCAGTCACAGCAGATTTCTTATCTTCCTTTGACTTGAAAGCACCGTTGGGTGACATTACCATCATCAAGTTCCAATCTTACATCTAACCTAAACAAACTAACCAAATCTTTACTAGTCTATAAATGTGTTTCTAAAATCATATGTAGAGAATCTTTATATCTGGGTATGAGACTACTTGACCCAAATCTGGAAGCCTTGAGACTGAGTAAGCAAATAAGCAATAATTTTTTAGAGCTATTTGTTAAAATGTCTTCATATCAGCCTCACACAAAGTAATAAAAAAGTTAAAATTTGTAACCAGACCATCATCCAGTGTTGGTATGTTTAGGGTCAAGTATACTTGTGCAAACTGAGATAATGATGCAATGTTCTGAAACTCAATTTGTTCTCTAAAATGTATTATCTATGAACATGGTTGCAATATCAAAGGAAATAATAAATAAGTGCCAAGCATACAAATATTATCATTTTCATTTTATTATGATTACTATTATTAAGAATTTAGTTTAACTTCAGAAAGATTTCAATACAAACCTCCTGCAACAGTAGACCTGATCTTTGAGAAAAATAATTTTAGGAATATAAAACTAAATATGATAAATAAAAAAGAAATTTTCAAATTGTTATGCATTGGAGAAGGCTAGATTATTCTAATAGACGTAATAATTAAAGCACTAAAACATATCATTTATTCTTGAAAAGACAGAGTGGGAAGAGAAGAAAATAGTCAGTGATGTGTACAAAAAAAATCTCCACTCTTCATTACCCCTATTCAGTCGATTTCATGCAGTCATGCTTCAGGACACAAAAGTGTACTTGGGAATGCCCATATCATAGCACCTTCTCCAACCCCAAGATCACACAGCTCTACTATAAATCACAAAGTTCAGGTCAAGCCATAATTTAAAAGAGACAGTGAAATCAACTTCAAGGTAAGAATTTCTCCTTTTCAGGATTAAGAATATGTGGAGCTAAATACACAATACACACGTACATGCACACACACACACACACACACACACACACACGAAATAAAACCTTAATAAAACAAAACACCAAATTATAAGCTTTCAAGGCCAAAGATCCCAGTAAAATATGCTTTTGTTTCCATGACAAAGAGCTAAAAATGTATTCTTAAATGAATCAAAAAGCTGTAGACGGCTTTGAAGAAAAGACTGATTGGCAATATGATTTACATAATTTTTATTTTGCATTTGCTATGAATTGGATGTTAATGCCCCATCCCAAATGCATATGTTGAAATGTAATCCTCAATCGTGGCATTTGGAGTTCTGTAGAACTTTGGGAGGTGGGCGGGGTGGGGGGTGATTAGGGAATAAAGGTGTAACTCCCATGACTGGTTTTGGTGCCTTTGTAAGAGAGACTCCAGAGAGCTCCTCCATCCTTCCATCATAGGAGAACACAGGGAGAAGATGGCCATCTGTGAACCAGGAAGCTGGTTCTCACCAAGCACAGAGTCTACTGGTGCCTTGATCTTGGACTTCGCAGTCTCCAGAACTGTGAGAAATAAGTTTCTATTGTTTATAAGCCATCTAGTCTATCGTATTTTGTTATAGCAGCCCAAGCTGACTAACATAGCATTTGATAATTTATGATTCTCTAGAAAACTTCCTAAAATTTGTCCTACTTATCTTTAATATTGTCTTGAGTTCTCATTAAAATAGAAAGAACTGGCAGGATTCTCTTGAGGGTATCTCTTTTGCAATTTAAATGATTCTTATTAAACAACCTAGGGAAAAAAAACTATTCTATTATTTTTTTAGAAATAACTGAATCATAGTATTTAATCAATGGCCCATTTTGTTAAAAACATAAAAAATGGTTAAGTGACTGAATAGGATATAGTATCAATTCATATGACATTATTTAGGATTTTAGAATGATATTGTGCCAAATTAAGGAAGCATCTCTAAGATCTTTCTTCATCATGTACAGGATGACAATGATAAGGAGAAGGAATTAATAATGTTTGGGAGTTATAAATGATTTCCTTTTAAAATGCTTTCCTTTGACAAGCACAATAATACATATGATAAGAGGAAAAGACCCAAGTCAAAATGACAGACTATTGTAAACGAGTCGTCAGGAAGATGTCTACAGAAGCATGCATTTCCCACCACAATACCCAGTGACTAATTGAAAACGTTAACATTATTTTAAACAAACTAGTTAACTATCCACTAGAATAAAAATAAAATTTACTGATAAATCAATCTCAGCTTCCGAAACAATTTGAGGCTATGTATTAAAAGGAAACGATATTCATGATTTTAAAATATTTAGCTAACAGATTGTTTACCTTCAACCACAGATCTGTATCTGCTGTTTAGCTCATAGAACTAAAAATATTCACTTATTTGGCACATTCTTCTGGTGAAATTATTGGCAGAAATTTCACATTAGGTAGAAATCTTCAGAATGCAAAGGTAGTTTGGGGGAGGGGTTTGGATTTGTTTCATTACTTTCTTTATCATAGGAAGTTTCTAAGGACACTGGTGAAGTACAAGTATTGAGAATAGAGGAAGACATATATTGGCGGGTAAATGAGTCATTTGATGAACCTGTATATAATATTTTTTTTCATTTTAAGGAGCAAGTTCAAACTAAGAGCTTTCTTACCCTTTACCCTTTTTTTAAAAATTCATCCTTTAGGGGTTCCCTGGTGGTGTAGTGGCTAGGCTTTGGCACTGTCAATGCCACGTCCTGGGTTCAATTCCTGGCCAGGGAAATATCCCACTCTGCCCCCCAAAAAATTAGTCCTTTAACTATTTTGCAATAATATGAATCAAACAAACAAAAATTACAAAAGGGTGGGGGTTCCCTGGTGGTGTAGTGGCTAGGCTTCGGTGCTCTCAACGCCGCAGCCTGGGTTCAATTCCCAGTCAGGGAACTACCCTCTCCCCCCCAAAAAAATTACAAAAAGACATGTTTTTTCATTGGCTTGCTTATCTTTGTAGCAAATGGAAGTCCACCTGCCAATGACCAGTAAACTAGTTTCCAAGCCTACTTTCTTCAGGGGAGAAAAATTCTAGCTACCACCTAAGCAGCCACGAGTTCACAACAAGCAATAGATCAGTATGCTAATGATGAGAGCTAGAAACAACACCCTGACATAGGACATCTTCCCCACCAGAAATTCTTCACATCACTGAATTCCAAAGTAAGAACCTTTGAGTGCTTCAGCTGCCTATAGATTATCTCTAGCAAACCTGGAAGATGAATTTGATATTTTGTTGTTACCTAAAATAACCACCTCCTTACACTTCAAGTTGCATGTTGAGTGTCTTATCCTTTTCCCTGTATCCATGTTGGCACTGGTTAATGTAATCCTCAGAGGACATAATCCTTAGACATGTGTTAAATTTATTGTTCCCACAATTTTGTGGTATTACATTTACAAAGCACCCACTCATAAAAATGGCAGCTGTCTCACTTGTCTTGAACCTCCCAAGAATCCTTGTCCCTACTATGGGAACTATTGTGGAAAAGCTTGACTTTCTTAGAAAATATGTATATTTAGAATTATTTTTAAAAGACATTGTGAACAATAGAAATAGTATTAGCAAGCTCACCTAATTAAACTGGTTTCTTTACTATGGAACTTCTTAGAGCCTTTAACAGTTAATATGCAAAGTAATTGTAAAGTAGGTCTTAGGGGAGGACCCATTCATAGTGAGTTGATATGCCCACCTGATATTTCTCTGCTAAAAAAAAAATCACCTCATATACACTTCACATTGTCACATTGCTTAAGATACACACTTCACCCATGTCCTCATTTATGATTTCGTTTAGGCCACATGCATTCTCTTTTTTTAAACTCAAAATACTTTGGGAAGGTAAGATTGATTAACAATATTTTATATCTTAATATAATTTAGTTTGAGAAGGTTACTTTCTCCTAGCATGGAGTTATGCTACATTACATTTGCATTGATTTAGAAAGGAGAAATAAATTTGCAGAGCATTGTAAAATTGCATGGGTACATTTCTGAGTGTGAAGCATAGCAAGAGGGACTGATGACAGGAGATGTGAGAACTGTGTGTGTGGTTTTGTTTGCATAGGGTTTGATTAGCTTGGGTGGGAGTTGGTGAGAGACATGATAATAAAGTCAGTATAAAACCTAATGATGCCTATTTCACAAATAGGTATATTTTCTACAAATATGTCTATCTTCTCCAACACAACAAACATTTCTACTCTCAAAATTTAAGCTAATTAAATTTTGGGACCACTGAATTCAAAGCTTAGCTCTGTTTAGGTTAAATGCAGTGAAAGTGACTAACTCGGAACCCATCTTTGACTTGTTCAAACTGTTTCTATAACAAATATTTTTCCAAGTTTCAAAACATGAACTTATAGGTATACTTTTAAAATATAACCTGTTGTGACATGTAGTCTACTAAGGACTTTTTCCACTCAAAGCGCTCTTTTTCCTAAACTAAAGTAACAAGTACATCCTTCCAAGTGTGAGGATGGAATTACTAGCCATAGAAATATGTATATTTTGGAAGTTTATATTATCATTTCTCATTTGGAGAGCTCAAGTTTTGCCAAAGTTCAAATGACATGCAGCTTCAGAAATATTTAGTATCGTATCTAAAGAGAGGCAAGATTTTATGATGATGCTCTGGCTTAACTAAAAATAAATTAAACTAAAAACATTATCGTAGGCATTTATAATGTTGATAATCAGAACAGCTTCTATTAAAGGACAACTCTATTCCCCCCAAAAATAAAGTACATGTTCTTTGGTAAAAAGATTATGTTAACTACATTTTCATATTTTCTGTAATCTTGATCCTCTAATAGCTTGAATCTTGCTGACTAGGGAAAGACTGTCCTTCACAGGGCTAATTATTATATTTACTAGAGATAGCAAATGAATCTCCAACAAGCACAACTTACAAGTGCAAACAAACCAATCCAGAGCTCATATCACTCACACGTCCTCTATAAGGCTTTAAATTACAGGTTTCCTCTGTCCCATTCATCTCAGGACCAGGTTCCAAACAATTTTAAAAAGCCTCTATGCCCCAGAGCCTGGAGAAGTATTCCAACTAGCTACTCCTGAACCCGTTTTCTCTGACTCAGTTGTTCCTTGTTCTGGAAGCTATGATAAAGATTCTTGTCTGTGCTTCCCTCCTGCTCTTTCTGCCTCCTGTTCTACCCTAGTGCTTCTCCACGTGGCACTGCATGGTGTGGCTCTACCAATTCATTTCTCACAGTCAGGTCTGAGCCTCAGTGTCCTTATTTGTAAAGAAAGAAATTTGAACTAGACAATCTATATAAATCTTTCTAGAATTTGATTAGTGTTTCTGTTAATATATTTTTATTAACAGGATCCCCTTTGTGTAATTTCACCTATCTAAACATCATGGTAATATTATTTTGTCTACTGGCAATTTCGCCACTAACTGTAAGTTCCCTTATGGTAGGTACTTGTTTATTTATTTTTCTGTTCCTGGTGCCCATCATGGTGTATATACAACAGTAGCAGCTCAACAACCACCACAACAAACGCGATAATAAATGGAATCAAAGTACAGTGAGCTTTATTTTGGGTGGAAATAGATGGATATGAAAACAGAATAAAGAAAATCAGCATTTTAACTGTAGGCTTGAATAAGAAAACTTAACATTGAGACACAATCCAAATCTTTGCTGCTAATAAGTAAATTTTATATTTGTAAAATAAAAGAACTGGTCACTAAAAATATATTCTCAATAACTAGAAGTCAAATGAGAATGCTTTTTTAAAAATTTCATTTTAAATTTCTTTGAGTTTCATTTTTTTTAATGACTGGTTATTGGTTTGAAGTATTATTTCAGAGACTAGTTTAAATTTTTTTTCTCACCACTAAAAAGCAACAACGGGAATTTTTAATTTTATATAAAAATGAAAAAATTATTAATCTTCAGCCATGCCAAAAAGGCAAACAAAAAGAGCAGCTTTTAATTAAATCTAAGGGCTAGAAGTCTTTGTACACTTTTTTTTTTCATTTCTTTCTTCATTTCTCTCCCAGCCAGTAGCTGAATGTTGCATTGAAACTGCTTCTCATCTGATTTACATTTTTCTTTCTTCAGAAAGAATATTAAAAGTCACAATAGTATACATTTTAGAAGAAAATTTTAATTACTAATTCATAAGAAGTAATAATCATGTGCCAAGAATGTTACATGATCTAAATTAAAACACTAAGTTCAATTTGCTCTGAGAGATGTTAATACCAGGTAATATAGGTAGAGATATGTGGGTGTTTTCCATGTCCTGTAAGAAAAGAGTTCTGATTTTCAACAGGTGAATTCACTTCAGCATCTGAGCTAAGGGGCCCACTGTGTTCCTTATTTTGGGGAACCCTCTATTCCAGAAATGAGATCTAAGTAATCCAATTCATTCTCAGATTGTTCCTGATCCTTAACACCAAAGAAGTTCTGGGGGGTACTTTAAACTGGTATTGCTTTGAGATATTCTTATACTAGTTTACCATCCAGAATGGCACACGAGTTAAAATGATAATAGAAAAGTAAATTTTTTAAAGTTGAATCTGGATTATGCTGCAATCATTCCTTTGCTTAACTGCTTTCATTTCTGAGTTTTCTAGTCAGTAGGCTCTGCTTAGCAATTTTAATAAGGATGGCAGTTATTGAAACAAAAAAGATCAATGTGCAACGCAGCTTTATTGGCATGTCATGAAAATTAGAAATTCTCTGAGTATTCCTAAGAAGTACAACTTAAGCAACTTGAACAGAATCAAAACCCACAAAAAAATCTGTACGAGTACCATAACTGTTTCTATACAAGCAAAGTGGTGAATTAAAAATTTCATTCGAATTAATTATACTTAAATAACTGAAAAATAAAAAACAAACAAAATTGTCAGGTTTCGGGTACAATGACAGCTCTGATGGCCATTCCAGAAAGAGTGCAGGAATTGCTTTTGAAGGGAAGGCTCTGGTGTGGGTGCATAGCTCCCCAAGGAGAATACTTTGAAGGTGACTGTAGTAGTAGTGGAGGTATGTAGCACTTTTTCTAGGATGAGTTCATGAAATTAATTGTCTGACCTCATATACATTACTTATTTTAAAAGTAAAATTGCAGATGGAATGATTTTTTTTATAAATTAAAATACATTTTGAAGAAAAAATTGTCATCATTCAATGGAAAATTTCTAGAACTATTTCTTCTTTAAACCACATTTCCTTAAACTGAACTGGCCTGGGGTGGTGAAACAAAAATAGACCACATTTATATTAATAAACACATTTCTGCTTCATCCTATGCTGTAATGCTTTACCTCATCTCCCATCAAAAGTTTCCATCCTCCTCCCATGTATGCATAGTGTATGTGCACTTTGACTGCCATGGCTGTTAAGGTCTCCCTGCATGGTGATTGCCTCCTGGAACTGTACTTTCAGTGAGCAGGGACATCAGAGTCCCTCAGTGTCTCTATGCTTGGTGCTAGGGGCACTGTTGTCCATGGCAGCTTCTGACCATGCCAGATTCACCACCTCTGACCATTGCTGCTATCACCGCCTCCAAAGCTGGCACTGCTGCTGCCTCAGGTCACAGGGTCCCAGCGCTATGCTGGCAGAAGTCGCAAGAACCCCTCCCTAAAACCTTTACCATACCATTAAATTCATACTACCTGACTTGGACATTCAACAGATCACAGAACTTCCTGTGAGCAAACAGTTTAACTAGTGATCAATTCTCCATAGGATTAAAGGGTAATGCAAATTTAAAAAATGAAGTGTTTGTTTGCTTTACCTAATAAAGTTATACTAAATGGAACCATACATTTGTCTGTCTCTTTTGGAGCCCAAATATGTTTGAGAAATCACATATGTACATCCTAAACCAGTAATTCCACTTTAGATAATTATTTCTGAAGAAATAATGCAGTATGTGGAAAATGTTGTACAATGAAGATGTTCATTAAAATATTATTCTGTATTATGAAAAGTAAAAACAAAATTCTCAAGAAAAAGAGAATAACTATGTTAACTTGAAGTGCATGATTAAGTTTATTATGGCATGACTACTCAATAGAAAGATAAAGAAAATGCACATTTGTGACTGAAGAAAAATAATGTCATGTCTCTACTGTTGTCTACATGAATTTGTAAAATGTTTAGAAGGGAATATGTAAAAATTATATTTGCTACAATGATAGGGCTATAGGAATAATTTTTCCACTAGTCCCAGCTTTGTGAAAATTATTTCGCTTTGTAAATTATGACTTTAAAATCAGATGAAGGATAAATTAATAAATGAATACTTATGTTTTTTTAATTAAAGAAATATCATACATTCCCACTGAGGTTAGCCTTGGTAGCCCGAAGCTAGTACATTTACCAAGAACTGGCAAATCACCAACTATAATAGAAAGTTCTAATTGCTCCTGAGGTAACATCACTGAAGTCTGACTGACTGTCTTTCAAGTGTCCTGCTGAATTCCTTGGCTTTTTAATTGCATTTCCTTTCACAACAATGGCCAGGTCTCTTGGTCAATAAGGAAACACACAGAACTTCCTCCATGGTCATTGTCTGGTATCACTGAATCTCAACCGGAAGGGAACAATCACTATAATTATCAATCACCTTCTGAGCTTCTGATGAAAAGTCAGCCTGAAATACTAGTGTTGTAAATCATATCATGGAGTTAATTGAGATATTTAAATTACACTACACCAAGGGAAGGAAGGAGTGCAGAAGAGGAGTACTACAATGTAACGTTTCAAATGACATCCTGATCATATAAAAAGGTGATTTGTGTCTTGTCTTTCACAACAGCTTTAGCTGAGCCCCAGGAGCTAGAAGCTAAGAGACAGATAGCAAGTTCATGATCAGGAAGCACCAGCGAAGTCGGTCACAGGAGGTAAATGTGAAAAGAAATGCTAGAGCCCACAGACCACATTTCTGGGGTATTGTGCTTTGTTGAAACACGCCCAGACCCTGAGTGCCCACATAGACAGTGCTGAGCATACACCAATAATTATCCCCAAAAGCTGACACCTTGTGACAAGATGAAGATCAGACCTCTGCAGAGTGTGGACAGCCCTGGGATTAACAATTATTCCGACGCCTAAGAAGACCATCAAAACCTGGGGTGACTTCTCTGTTACCTAAATTTTACCCCCTCCTTCCTTAACTTTGTGATTTGGGGGAAAGTCACTTGATCTTTCTGGGACTCACTTTCCTCCTCTTTTTAAAAATTTATATTTATTGGTGTGACATTGGTCACCAAAATCACATAGATTTCAGGCGTACAGTTTTACAGTACATCACCTATGTGTTGCATTGTGTACTCACCACCCAGGGTCAGTTCTTCTATCAGCACATTCCTCATCTTCTAATGGAGGTAAGACTAGAATACTTCTAAGACCATGCCGAGCTCCGAAATTCTCTGATCTCTGATTCAAACACTTTACCAAACATTCCAGGTCACACTATTGCTGCCTCCTCTGGAGCTCTCAAAGCACTTACTGCCAGCAACTTGCAACTTACTTGTGAGGCTGATTTTTACATTTGAATGTTTCACTAGGTCCTTTTTTTCACAAATCAATCAGAAATGTGTCCTAAGAGTTAAGTGTTCCATTTGTCCAGAGGACGTAATAGCACACGTGAAGTGGACACTCACCGGAGAAATGAATAAATGAATTGCTACATTCTGTGCATTTGTATGCCTTAAAGATCTAGAAAGGGGAAAATTACATCTGCAAAGCTCCGTCCTCATTCGTCTGATTGGGAAACGTTCCTGAGTTCCCCAGGAAGCAGATTCTGAGGCAAAGATTAGCGTGAAGAAAGCATATTAGGACATGCTTGTGAGATTAATGCCTTTGGGTGAAAGGCAGGAAGTAGGATGGGGCAGAGGGAGAAAGACGGGCTAATGCAGGCGTTGTGGAAGGCCTTCCCGGAGGAAGGCCTGGAACTGAGATGAGTCCTTAGAATTGTCCTAAGTGTGGGCAAGGGGGTCAAATGTTTGTACCCTCCCCCACCTTCCCACTGTATCCGGCTGCCTACCTGAGGTGGGGGGTGGCCAGGGGTGAAGCTTTCTAATGGCAATTCCCAGAGAGGGATGGCCACTGAGGGCCGGGAGCTGGGGAAAGGAGGGATTTAGAGCTGCGGGGGTGGTGTGGGAAGGGCAGGGCAGACCAACAGCTACCACTCAAAGAGAGGTCCATTCTATACCATATTTAATTATTGTGTGTGTGTGCGTGTGTGCGTGCGTGTATGCGTGTGTGCGTGCGTGCGTGTGCGTGTGTGCGTGTGTGCGTGTGCGTGTGTGCGTGCGTGCGTGCGTGCGCGTGTGCGTACGTGTGTGCGTGCGTGCGTGTATGCGTGCGTGCGTGTGTGCGTGCATGTGTGTGTGCGTGCGTGTGTGCGTGTGTGCGTGCATACGTGCGTGCGTGCGTGCGTGTGTGCATGTGTGTGTGCGTGCATGTGTGTGTGCGCGCGTGTGTGTGTGTATGTGCACAGAACTCTATAGCCTACTAACTCCTTTCCCACACCTAACCCCCTTAATCAGACAACAACCCTGTGAAATACGAACTATTGTCACCTCTGAATAGTAACTGACGATGAGTTTTATAGGCCTAAGTAAGGGGTCTCCTGGGGGTTCCCAGAACTAGTGAATGGGATTTGAAAGTCCAAGAGTGTGCAGGACTGTTTGCATTCTCCCAATTACACGCTGGGTTGGCCAGAGACAAACGTCGGTGATTACCACTATTGTTATCATTAAGACCTGGAAAACGGGATGGCAGTAATACTGTGCTCAGTTTTTAGACAGTCACTCACTCTTCCTATCACTTTAGGGTATGATCATATAAAGATTCAGAAATTTTGCAGGTGAGTAGTTATGAAGTACTGTTTTAACACAGATCATATTTTTTTTCTATAGACTACCAGCAGAATATTTCTTTATCCCTTGCAATGGACTGAATGTTTGCATCCACCTCCACATTCATGTATGAAGACCCTAATGCCCAATGTGATGGTATTTGAGGTGGGGGCCTTTGAGAGGCCATGAGGTTTGGATGAGGCCATGAGGATGAGGCCCTTGTACGAGATTAGTGCCCTTCTAAGAAGGGAAAGAGACACCAGAGCTCTCTCTCCACCATGTGAGGGTACAGCACGAAGGCAGCTGACTGCAAGCTAGGATGACAGCTCATGCCGGGCACTAAATCTGCCAGCACCTTACTTCGGAGTGCCCCACCTCCAGAACAGTAAGGAATAAATGTCTCGTTTGAGTATCCCAGTTTATGGTATCTTGTTATAGCAACCTAACATATCCCTAAAAAATTATAATCTCATGGTTTGGATCTATCATTCTCATCTGATAAGGTTATTTTATTCTTGATTCTGACAGCTAGAAGATAACCTACTGTTCTTAGCTGCATTTAAGCACACCTTTGTAAGCTCACTTTCAATGTTTTCATCGTTATTAAAGCAAATAATGAAGACTCTCCTTTAGTTTGTGAATAACACAGGGTAGTATCTATTTAATAAACATTACCTAATAACATGTCACTTTGATGTTTGCATCTTGTCATCGAAACTAGTAGTTTTCAGATTGTTTTTAGCAATAAAACTTTATTCAAGTAAGATCTACTTCAAAGTAGTGATAAACAATTAGAAGCAGTCACTCTGGGCAGTGGAATGAGGAGCCTGGGGCTTTCCCTGTAGTAACTACTTCTCAGAGACTCTTGAGGTTTCGCTCCGTGGGCACCCATGGCTTTGCAGGTTACGCCAAGGAAACCATTGCACGAACATATTTTAAGGTGCTTTATCAAATGCTTTGCGAAAATCAAGTCATGGACTTCCCACAGATGTACCCATATAATCGCACACATTCACACACACACAGTGAGTTTCTTACGGTTTGTCTTCAATAAGCCCATGCTGATTCCAAATAACCATCACTTTTTTTTTGTAAGTGCTCACAAAACATTTTTTCACAGTATATTAAGCAAGCGTGTCAGGCTTGTTGTTTTATAGCTTCTAGGGTCCACATTTTCTACATTTTAAAAAATAATACCGCCAGTCTCTGACACCTCATTTGTTCTCCACCTGTAACACCTGTTAAATTCTTTGTGAATTCTGGTGTATAATTAATTTATCCAGGGCAATGGTTCTCAAAGATAACTATATATTAGAAGCCCCTGGGGAGGTTTTTAAAAAATGTCTATACCTGGGTCCTCACCTCTTACCAATTAAATCTGAATCTCTGCAAGTATTTTTGAAAGCTTCTCTAGTGATTTTAATATGTAACCAGAGTTGACAACCAGTGGTCCAGGCCTGGCTTAAATCCATTTTAAACACTTGCATGTTCCTTTCCCACCCATTCACTTTTTATAAGCTTCAATCCCCGTTCTTCGTTTTCTCATTGATCATGCCACTCTGTAATTCACCAGGTAAAAGTGAAATCCTAGTTAAGCAGTTTTACTTTGTTCTCATCATTTACCTTAAGCTTAAGTGATTGCCTGTGCTTTCCAGGCCCTTTTGTTGCAAACATAATTTAAAACTCTCTCAGTTACAAGCATCTTGCTCAGGTCTCTGCTAAATCAAACCATTCCAATAGACTTAACAATCATATGACTTCTTTATCTTTTCTGTTTGTCATGCTTCCACCTCTGGTTTTATACAGATGGTGCCAAAACATGTACACACATTTTAAGAAGGAAAAAACTGTGTTAAAACTGTAATAGTCATCCCAATAAATTTAACAATAAGAAAGAATTACAAAAAAATTATAATACTCAATACATACCAATGACAAAAGATAAATACAAGTCACGTGTGACTCCTGCAATTACAAGAGGTGCTCAGAGCGGTTACCGTCAGCATCCAGACACTTCCGGATATGGCCAACTACTGCTAGAGCAACGTTGACCAGAGTGTCCACTTGTATCGCTGCACATGTCATTTCAGTTTCTTCCAAAGTACCGCCAGTGTAGCCGGTTTTCTACACTACACCACATCCTTTAAGGTCCCCATAGGTAGAAGTCAAGGGGTGTTAAGTCAGGAGAATGTGGGGGAAACTCAAACACACTTCATCCTGTCCATTGTCCTGGCAAATGGTCTTGCACTCCTTGAAGGACAACCGTGCTTCTGCTATTTTCTTTGACTGTCCTGCCTGCCCCATGGTGACACTAGCATTCATTTGATTAACTCCATCTTTTGAGAGGATGTCATACTACACATTGCTACTATAATTCAATTTAACTTTGAGAAGTAGTACATAGATGACATCTCTTACAACGTGTATACATTTTTTGACATCCTTGGTAGATTTCATACTTAGCAAGAAAATTCCTTTGCTATACTTCAGCCATTGTTCAAGCAAGGTTCCATAACACTATGGCATTTTCTTTTTCAACCAGTGTTACAAATCTAAGTTCACTGTTTATCTGTTCTCTAGCATCAATATATCAATATCTTACTCCACGTGTATGCTTTCTAATTCTATCACTGCATTTTCTCTTTATAAATGCTGGGTAATACACAATATTGGAAGACTCTATATGAGTTTGGAATTTATAAAGTTAATTCACGCCTACGATGCCCTTTGCATTTTCTTCTACAGTTTCATTTGGGCAATATTCTACTTGCCCTAGAATTTCACATTAAATTCTTTTTTATTCAATTATGCACATCATTTTGAGAAATATTCCATACTTTCTCAGGAGCCTGTTAGTTTGGAAATTTAAGCTATAATCCAGAAAACACTATTCACTTCTTGACATCTGGATAGCCAGCTATTCACATAACATGTCTGCTTTTCTCTTTAAAACCATGACCCTCAATTGAAAGAATAAGTGACCCAAAACTCCTCCAAGTCCAGCAATGTCGAAGACTGCAACAACATACTTAGAAATCTACACTTGATACTTGTCACAACTCTTTTACTGATTTCCCCGTGAAGGAGAAAAATAAAGTATAGTACAGTGGTTCCCAACCTTTTTCCACTTGTGTACCCCTTTTAAACCCATTGCTACAAATTGTACCCCTTGTTTTTAAAATAGCTGTTTTTAAATACTGACACTTTTGTTCAGTGCCTATCTTAATGTAAAATAGTGGAAATGAGGTAATAAGTTAGGAAAGAAAAATTACTACACTGAAAGTACAAACCACAGCTTTATAATAATTGTTCAATATTCATAACACAGTTAAATATTGATAATGATCAAGTATTTAAATATTAAATAATAAAACTACTTGAAAAGAATTATGATTAAAGACAACACATTTACTTTTACCCAGTCAATAACTAAACTGATCAAACAGTCTGGCTAGGGATTTATGTTTATATGTTTGGGGAAGTTCCAGAAACATCGAAAATGGACTATTCTGAAACGTGCATAATGACTGGTAGAAGAGTGGTTTGGGGGAAGGGTTCAGAGCGACTCCCTCACTAATCATCATTCACTAATGTGATCTAATCTTGAAATGTGTCCATTAACACTGATTCAAACTTAATACTTATTATTTCATAACTAAGATTTTGCATTGTTTACTTTACCTGTTTTTTCACCATTACTGATTATTTTTGTGTACTTCTGAATGGCCCAGCACGTACCCCCAGGGGTATCCTTACCACCACTTGGGAACCAATGGTATAGTGAATTGATTGGAGGAGTCTGGGCAGATTTTCTTCTGGGGAGGAAAGTAACCCTTCTTGATAAGTCCTTGTTAAGGCACCGAATCTGCTCTGCACAGTTAGTTACCAGCCCGTACAAGGAGATCCTCACACTGCAGAGGAGATTTCTTCCCAAAGAGTGACTGTACCTCACCCCGACTAGTCAGTCACATGCTTCTTCCTTCTGATAGTCTGACTTTCCTCCTGGGAAGAGTAACTCATGTTAAAAATTGTACCTTTTCTATTTCTTTTGCACATTTCCATTTGTAAACTTGTAAGATTTCAGTTTTCATCCAGATTTTATATCATCAAAATTCTTCTCATGTTGGTTTGTTTTTTCCTTCTTTTCCCCAAATTCTTCTTTTTCTATAAACTCCAGAAAGCACAAGAAAGTTCCTTTGATGTACAAATTCACTGGATCTCCCTAAGAACATCTGTGGTTTCTCCAGCAAACTGCTTTGCCTTCCTTGCTTGCCATATACACAGCGATTACCTATAACCTTTTATCTTCTGGTTGCATTGAGTGTTTTTGGAATATTTACTGAATATATTTGATAAACATCTGTTGTCTTGATTTTTAAGAACTGATATTCTGAGAGTTAATAATTAGCACTAATTAGTGCCTATTGTGTGGTGACAGGACATAGCTCAATGTTCAGGAAGCTGAGGGTTCTCCCACATCACTCCCATTAAACTGGATTATGTTAAGAACACCCTTTTAGTGTCTCTGAACCTTAGTCTATGCATCTGTGAAATGGCAGAAGAGGAAATTAGATTAGGCTGGGTTTTTAAGTCATTCTTTCAATCTGCAAGACCCTTTGCATGAAACCTTATTGAAAATCTTGAAGTACAGAAGTGAAAATTGGAGGAACTGAAGGTGCAGTAGAGGTGAGCCTCACCTGCCAGGGGCTAGCCTTTCCACCCCACCCCACCCCATCCCACTCCACCCTACTGCTGTTCAGTGCCATCAAAACATCTGACTGCACACTGAACAGTCTGGAAACAAATCAGATGTTTTCAAAATAGTGTGTATATTCTATCACCTGGAAACTTATAAATTATTGTGCAGTCCCCCTGAAAAAAAAATTAAAAGTCAAGGAACTTGCCATGTGCCATTTTTAGTGAGAATTAGTGACAGAGAATGGTACAATGATGACATCCTGAGAAATACCAAACTGAGAGCATTCTAAGTCTCTTCAGCTCCCTTCAGTGAAAAGTAAGAAAAAAGGCAGTACATATTCCTATTCTCTACTTAGTACCTGTCCTCTGTATCCCTAGACAGTTATTTCACTTTTTTTGTTCTCTGTAAAATGAGTGCATTCATAATAATGTCCACCACAAAGAATTGTCACCAAGACTACATGATCTAACTGATGTCGATACATAGGACAATGCCTAGAACAAGTTTGGGACTCCACAAATGTCAATGCGTATTGTTCATTAAGCAAAGCAGGCCACCAACTGCCTACACACACTTAAATCCAATACGACAAATGTTACACGTCTCTCAGGATGCTTTTCTGTCCCGCTGCATGTTCTCTGACCTGCCTCCGCACCACTGGTGAGCTCCTGCCTTTTTTAATTTTGAGCCTTAGTTTTCCCATCTGTAAGAAAGGACTAGTACTATTTGATTCAACGCCAGATAGGACTATCAATACAGGAAACATAGTTTGAATGTTGCATGTAGACCTTTAGAAGAAAGATGCTTCATCATGTAGCCAGCAGCATTATTTTGATACTTAGCGTGTTCATATAATTTTCATCAGCACCTTAGAAGAGAAGCTTATTTATGTACACGATTAGTGGCACAGAATGTGGAAAACAGTGGACAGTGGTGAAACACAGGCCATTTTCCTGCGTGAGAAAAGGCCCATAAGTCACAGAAGACAGACTTAGCTATGAAGGTCACTCACTTATCCACAGGAATACATTATATTATACTATCAAGTAAGTTTCTTCAGCTAGTCGTAAAGAAGAATACGGCTAAGTAATTTACTCGCAAATGAAGGTTATAAACCACTCACACTCTAACAATCAAATTACATCATACACCCCACCTAGTCATGCTTACAGGGTTACCGAAGGGGGCTGGGCCACGAACAGAGAATCCCTCATTCTATCAGCTTCTCGAATCAAGTAAAAGACCATGCACGTTCACGGCTAAAGATCAACACTGAGCAGTTAAATTACTCTTCAGGCTGAAACCACTCCACTTTGCGTCCTCCTTGAATATCCACCCCTGATGCTGAGCTCACACAGCAAGTATCTATCCATAAGGCCCATGCACAGACTTGGTGTATCGCCTAGAGGTTCTGAAGCTCTGTTCCATACGGTCCGTCTTTGCCAGACTAACCATCTTGGAGGAGCAGAGTTGGGTGTACGTAGGCCTCTCGGGGAGCTGAAGGAAGGCAGCTCCTTGAAAGCCAACGACGACAAAAAGTGAAAATCATAGGCAAATTAGAGTAAAGTTTCTCACCATTTATTCTCAGATTAAAATCTTACAATCCTGCGACTGTAAAAGCCTTAGAGGAAATAATAGCTAAGATTAACTGCACCCCATGCTGACTATGGGTCAGCCCAGGCATAGGAATTACTGTCCCCATTTTAAAGATGAAGGAACTGAGGATCAGCGAGATTCATTCATTTGCCTAAGATTACATTGTGCAGTTAGTGGCAGTACAGGGATTTATCCCAAGGTCGTCTCTCTCCAAGGCCTGTGGCTCCAAGGAGGCTCCAAGGGTCTTTCTAACAGTCATCTGTGATATCTTTCCAGGTAATCCATTACGATAAATACCTTTCTTCTTGGATGCCAGCTCTCATTGTTAGTAGATCTTGATTCTTCAGAGCAATGATGAGTTTAAAAATGCTAAGAATGAAAGTTTGGAAAATAGAGGCCACGTGCTATATTGCTTGCCACCCCTAATGGAGCCCACCATTCTGATATCACAGATAAAGAACTAAAGATCTGAAGGATGAGTTGATGGGCCCCAATTCTGTGATATCAAGCAATGGAGGAAAAGTTATTAACCCACCCTCATCAGCTCCCTGAGCACAGACCTTTGCCCACTACCACAGGTTGCTGGTAGTCAGGGGTGACACAATCACCTGTGGGCCACCTCTGACCCTACCAGTGTGCATGAGGACTTACTTCTACTCATTATCCAAGACATTTAGCATGTCTTCCTCCAAAAATAATAAGGTGACTTTACATCCCTATTTTAATTCTAATATACTACAGATACACATGTTATCTACAGATACACATGTTTTCATTATTACAAATTCAAACATACATAAAGAATAAAGGGTAAAAAGTAAGCCCTCTTCATCATCTCCCTCTCCTCTCTCCAATAGGACCATTCTTAACACTTTGGAGACTCCTTTAAGAATTATTCTACACAGTTACAGACACTATAGGTGTTCAAATACAAACAGAGCTTTAGGGCTTAATCCAAATGTGGTTATATTTCAGAAACTTCATGGTAACTTTCATTTCTTTAACTTGACAATTTCATCACCTTTCTACTTCACTAGGTAGTACCTAGCGAGAACGTGGCATAATTTGCAAAAATATAGATACCTGTCCCCTGAAGTTATCTTTACTCAAAAAGAATATACCTAATCATCTAACCATTCTCTGTTTAGGCTATTTATAAGAAAAAACAATTTTTAAAAAGCATCCTTGATTACTTTAGAGATTCTCAAGCCAAAATCCTAAAATTAACTTCTCACATGTCATTCCTCCTCACACCTTTTTCCCTAGTCATCATCCATTTCCTCCAGTTTTATCTCCCAAATAATTCTCGAAGCTTCCCATCCTCTCTTTCTCCACCACCAGCACCCTAGACCAACCTATGGTCTTCCCTTGCCTGACCTAGCTCAGTGCCACCTAGATAGTCTTCTTTCTTCTGTGACCACTTCTAGTCCATTCTCCACCTTGCAGCAGTATAATCTTCTGTAGTATTCTTTCAACAATAAGAGCTCTTCATTTCCTTTGAAATATTCCACAATTTTTAATTCTCAACCTGGTCTCACCCCCACCTTTCCAAACAAATTCCTGAACGTTGTAATTTGTAGCCAAATCAAGACTTGGGCAAAGTACATCATATTATTCCAAGCTCCAGAACTTCCTGTTTGGGGGAGTAGTTCTGGGTGTTCATTTTAAGGGAAATGCTAAGTCAGGCAATTTTACCTTGAATTTTAAAGATTGTTGTTAATCTTCAGGGATTATCCATTTATCTCATAACATTTTGCATAAGAGCATGAATTTTAATTCTTCTGTTGAAGTATGAGAATTACACCTATTGTTCCAGATGACTAGGAAGGAAGCGTATGTATATTTATAAACATATGCACCAATTATATAGACATGTCATTATTTTTTCTTGGCAAGCATCCATAATCTTTTATTTGTTTCTACAAATTGACCTGGGAGGATGTTGAACAGCAGGTTGATAATGAAAACTTGGGTTTTCAGTGGAAAGATTTGGAAAGTTACATTTTCTAGTTCACAACCTGACTCTCGTGACACCCCGCTTTCAGGCTGTCCACTGTCTGCCCATTTGATCCCAAAAAGTAGTATTGTTGGGACTGATAAATTGAGCAAGATTGTCACTCTAAAACTAAAAGTGGCAGCAGGAAACCAGCAACTAGGAAGAACCAGTAGGCTAAACCTGTATTTACAATGAAAGCAATGTATTACATCCTGCTAAAATGACCAAAAGTGCAAAACTAATCCATATCACCCTAACTCATTGATAAATTATTCTTTTAAATCACTTGATACAGCTGTGGACCCCCCCCCCCAAACTTTTCATGATAGGAACTTTCTTTTGTTTTTATCACGAGGTTACTATATATAATATGTTACTAGAGCCAGATATGTTTGTTTTGTTTTTTTTAATTAAAAGAAATGAATTTACTACCAAGCAGAAACTATCTTTTGGAAAAGAGGCTTTCAACTATTTCATTCTAGTTTTGCCAAATGAATTTTGTTTAATTATGCACACCCTAGTACATTCTGCATATAATATTTTTTCATGTGATTAATTAATTGCAAAAGATGTCATTCTGGAATATCATAAATATTGACCTTTTAAAAAATAAAATGTTCCACCACTTTTTAGATGGTTTTCATGAAATACAAATACCATAACAATTTCAGACCCATAATTTTCATTAAAAAAATAAGCAGTTGGAAATTTTATGTTGTACCTTTTTCTTCTGAAATAGTATTTTTATTCCATTTTCACTGCAAAAAGTTATCCTAAATTAATGTATTTTATGTTTGAAAGTTTCTTATGATCACTCAATATAATTCTCTGCATATACATACAGTATATATACATATATATAATATATATTCACTTTATATATACATACACACATATATAAATTTAGTTTAAAATTTTTTTCTGTGACCATAATGCTTAGGTTAAAATAATAATGTTATTATAAACCAAATAATGCACAACAGTTAAAATATTTCTTCTGGATTTAGGTGTCATTTCTTTTGTTATTGGTAAATAATTTATCATAATCTCAAAAATATAAATGTTGATAAACCATAATCCTAAGAAGTAAAATTTAATTGCAAATTCCTCTCTTTAGCCTTAGCTGAAGAAATTATACAATTGACTGTTGTTTGGTATCAGAGCATTTTACATGTGGCAGAGCACTAATGTAAAATTTCAGATGGGTGGTAACACTTTCTTTTAGGAATTATGAGAAAGGAAAGAGGCAGGTGGGCAAGGGCAAACCAGACTATTGGTAATTTCTCAGGTAGTTTGGGGGAAGACAGCATATAGAATATTAAGACATGGAAGTAGATTCCTTTAAAATTATTTATAATCCTGTACCCAAAGGAAAGCCTTTGTGCACCCTGGCTTGAAGATCACTTTAAAACATTAATAGTTCTTCTCCTCCAGACAGCCTCCTTAACCAGGCAAAGATAAGCAGAATGCGATGCCATCAGTTTATCACCTTGACAGCATGTATCTACGTGAGTATCATGGACTATGCTCTCCAAGGAAAGTATCTTCTCTTCATTGTTATGATTCTTCCACACTATTAATACAAGACCACCCACCTTGTGAATATAAAATGACAATTCATTAATAATTATTCCTGAGATAATCTCATTATTTAAAAATTTAGCTACATGAAAATCTATACAGTTAAAAAAAGAGCAAGGAAGAATTCTTTGGATTGTGACAGTCTAAAGGCAAAAATAGGTTGATATTTAATATATCTAAAATTATTTGTCCACTCTAACTATTGTATGTATGTCACACACACACACACACATATTCTGGTTATATCTTAAGCACAGTTCAGTGCTAAGCAAAGTGAAAAAGTCAGAAAATAACAGGGCAGAGATTACAAGCAAGGTTGCTGTTGGGGGAGGGGAGAAGGCAGCTCTTACAGAATAATAGGTTCTAAATTGGAGGTCTTTACTTAAAACCTCAGGGAATAAAGAGGGTCAGAAAAAAGAAAGAGAAAATTGCACAGGGGTTATACTACTTAAAAAGACAATCTCGTTTCTCTTTAAAAAATGGCTGTATTTTTTGGAAGATGCCTTTGACAATGGATGACATCACTTAAGGACCATTGCTCAGTAAAAGAGTGGTCAAGAATTCCGAGTCTTACAACACTTAAATGTCTCTTCCAGTTTGTGGGAAATGGTACAGTTTTCACCAATTTGATTTAAGGAACTGAAAACTCAGAAATGTAAATTAAAAAATTAAACTAATTCTTAGTAGTTTTTATTATTTTTCAATCAGGACTATGTGTTGCTAAAGCATTGTTTTGAAGAAATAGTCCAGTTAAAACTTTATTGACTCTAACATCCTAATAAAACTGTGTGATGTGTTTAAAAAGAAAAGAGTCTACTGTCTTCAGTGGTAGAAAGTAAAACAATAGTGTAATCAGGGAGTCTGTCCATATTGTTTTGTTTTTACACGTTCACTACTAAGAATCCTCTTAATATTGATAGCATATGCTAAAATCATTGTCTGAACTAAATTTTTCTAATGTCAATCAGAAAAGAATAATGTGTTTTAATTTCTTATGTATGTATGAATTAAAAAGGTATTACATTAATAGATGAGAATTCAAACTCAGTCCATATGTTCCATTCATGATAATTGTAATAAAGACATGGCATTACCAAAAGCTTATGCATTGTTTTCTAGACAGATATATAAATAAAACCTTCTTTCATAAATCTGTTGTTTATGAATCACATGTCTAGTCCATGGTATACTCTCAATTTTTAAAGAAATCAATAAATCATTTTTCTATAGTCATTAGCCTATTCTGTCTAGAGCTGTCATATATGCATTAAAATGGAGTTGTAAAATTCAGTAGATTCGGAAGGCCCAGTTTCAAGTGAATTTATGCTATACAATTTTATAAAATAAAAACAAAAGATGGTGTAAGAGAAGAAATGTCAGAATGGCAACCCTAGACTTATGATTGATGTCAGCCACGTTTCAACCAGTTTCGTGGTGCTTAAGTCTTTTGAAAAAGTAAAAGTTAAGTACATTTAAAATTTAAGGAAAAAAGTAAAATTACTTAGGCAAATTTAGATTGGGTGAAGATAAGTACAAGACCAGAAAATAAGAGGCTGATTTTGTACCAAAAAATAAATAAATAAATAAAACTAAAGGGGATCCAAGAAGAATTGAGCACGGGCCACAGATGAAGCTACAAAGGAGACAACGGAGAATGCAACAGTTACTTCTGGTATGTACTCAGAATAGAAAAGAAGCTAAACAATCCAAACTGTTCCTATCTGTTTGTATTTCCCCAAAGCTTATTTATTATTTAGGAGAAGGCCTATGACTTCCACCGAAATTGTGGTGGTTGCTTATCCCAGAAGGAGTAATTTGAGGGGAGCTTACTCTGGAATAGGGACTGTGATCGTTACTTTACACACATCATCTCATTTAATCCTTACAACAACTCTAAGAGATGGGCAGTATTATTATCCCCATTTTTTGCAGTTTAGGGATGTTACTTAACTAGGTACCTGGTAAGGTCAGGGAGTTAGTTTAAATGTGTGTGGCAAGACTTCAGACTCATTTTCCTTTAAGTTAAAAACTCTAAACCTCTAGGCTATTAAAACTGCAAGATTAATGAAATTTAAATACGCTTTTGAAATCCAAGTGCAAATTTCATTTACTAATAACCACCAATTGATTCAATTAAAGTACAAACTCTTAATTAAATAAATAGTTAAATATGTATGGGGTGAGCAGAAGTATATTTTGTGACTTTTTTCCACACTTATTTTCCCTAATGAAGACACATAGCTAGGACCATAAATGTCATATGAACATATAACTACCTAAACATATCTACATATATTTTCAAATAAATATAAATAAATATCTACACATAAATGTAGATAAATACATGTAGATAAATTTATGTAGATATACACTTACAGATAAATAGATACATGTAAAAAAGTTTTTATACCTTTTATATCTGTCAGTCCCCAAATCAAGGAATAGATTTAATGCAAACCAAGTCTGAAAAATCCAACCTAATTTTCAGAGAAATCTTCAAAATAATTTAAAATTTCTTCTAGATAAATAATCAAAGAGGAAGCAATTACTTGCTTTATTAGAAATTCAAATGTTATAAAACTTAGGTAATCGAAACAACATGATGACACAGGTTAATGGAAGAAAATAGTAAGATAACAGTCACTGGTGTACATACAACGTATGATAAAGAAAACACCATATACAGTGGGAAATATTTAAATAAATATTTATTAAATAATACAGAGGGAAAAATACTTGTGGAAAAATAAATTTAATTAAACTGTTGCATTTGCGAAGGTATAAAGAGGTTAGAAAATTCAAAAAATACTAACAGTAGCTCTGAAATACGGCCAAAACTTTTGTTAATAAACACAAACTTGATTAAATTTTTAATCAAAGATTATAATTCCATTTTTTCTTTTTAACTAAATTTTCATTAGTGTACTTAATCTAGTATTCTGCATAAATCTTGCATTCATTAAACCATGGTTCTTATATAAAAATTAAGAAGTATTTTTGGGGAGTCCCCTGGTGGTGCAGTGGCTTAAGGCTACGGCGCTGGCGCTGTCAGCGCTGCGGCCTGGGTTCGATTCCTGGCCGGGGAGCTACCCACATAGCAAAAAAAAAAAAGTATTTTTAAGAATACGTTACAATCTATTTCACTTGCAATAGTCTTTAAACATATATGTTTTAAATAACTATGTATAAAACTAAATTATATATGACTAACTATATGTAACTAAATATATATGTGACTATATATTTAGAAAAATATATATATACGTGTTGTGTGTGTGTGTGTGTGTGTGTGTGTGTACACACACACCTGTTGCTCTCGTTCCATGTAATACGTTATGAGAGAAGACTACTTTTTCTGTTTTCTTAAAGGAGAGGTTGTTTAAGATTAAAATTAGGATGTTGGTAAACAACATGGAATGCATGGCTGCCTGCGGCTACACACTGTGCAAGGCCCTAGACTTTCGACTGTGTCCCTCATTTCTGCTACATACAGGTACAAACAAAAGAAGGCAGGCTCTGGGTTTTGGTCTTATAAAATTGATACAAGTATCACTGAGAGACCGTTTATTACCAGGGGTTCTGTTGAGTTTGTTTCCCCCTAGAGAAGTATCTGTAGATACCTATTTGCCTTTCTTGCTAAAATAGTTTCGTTTTGTTTTTTAAGTGATTGCAGTTGGAAATAGATGTCCTTGATTTACTGAACTGGGGGGTGGGGGGGGTGGGCAATTGACTTTGCCTAAGCCTTTATTTCTCCTTCATCTCCTGAAGAACCTTACCTTAATGGGACTGGTGCTTTTAATTGTGTTTTCTGACTATCGAGAGGATGTTTTCTAAAAGTGTCTCTTTAACCCCAGATACCATCTTAATGATTTTATTTTCTGCTTGTTGACGTAATGATCATTTTAATTTTCTTTAATTATAAAAATTTTCAAACATATAGAAAATATGAGAGAATTATAGAGTGAACACTCACATATCCATAATCTAATGTATTCTAGATTTTTAAATCGTTAATATGCTTTTTTGTTATCGACATATTTTACATCATACCTTCCAGACTTTTCGCTGGCATTGTTTTGCCAGGAAGAGCATTCCTTCATCACTGTCTGAAGTCAGTTTCTATTGGAAAAGGAAGTTAAATGCATGAATCTTTCCCTCAAATTACCACACTTTAGAGTAAGGAGTTGGTGTTAAAGTGATTTCCAATAACAGCAATAAGGGGATTTTTATGCTTGTTTGCTTTAAGCATTATTATAGACTCATAAATTTTTATATATAAAAGTCTATAAATTAACCATATTTATTATTATTTTTAATGCTCAAATTGTTCAATATTGGGCAGAAGTAGCCCACCAATTTTCTTCTGGCTTGATTATCTGTTTCTCATGGGGTGGCAGGCATGATTTGCTGGGAAGGTCTGCAATCACAGGGAGTAGGAAATTGGGCATGTAGTGAAGGCTTAGAGGTGGAGTGGTATCAAACATAGTCACATTTACCAAACAGATGGCAAGAAGAGAAAGCTGAGATTAAACCAGAAGGGAAATATGCAGCTTTATTTTGACATGTTACTTTCTTTTCTAGATACTAAGTATGATTTTTAATGGATACCTATAATTATTTTGTTCTGCTATCCATTAAGTTCGGAAAAGCTTCCTTGAGTGCAACTCTTTCATTCACAATTCTATCTGGATTGAAGAGGGAAGTGTAAGCATCTTCTGAGCACTTTGGTTTCTCAAACTAAGATGCTTTGCAATGGAAAAATATCTCAAGATAATGTTAACTATTTTTGCAAAAATTCCAACATATTTTCAAAATTTATTGTCAAATTATTGCTAATGAAAATTACAACAACTTTTTGTTTCTCACCAAAATTTTTATTTATGTTTGGTTTTAAACCTTCTATAAGAATGATTAATTTTCAATACTTAAAAAGGAGGAAATCAAAGTATTTGGGACATTTGACTTACCAGTATTAAGGAAGTACCTATATTCAGTTGGGAGAAATGTAACTCTTTCGCACAATTTAATTAAATAATAAGACTAAAAACTGAAACTAAATTCCAATCATTTGAAAACTAAGTACTAAAATATTTCAACCTTCAGAGAAATATGAAATTGGGAATAATGTCTAACACTCATGAAATTTCCTTTATTTGTATATCTTCTTTTATCAAATATAGGAGATGCCACTGTTGTTACGATAACCTCCTACAACAAATAATAGCATTTTTCCAATTCACCAATATAAGTTTGAAATGAAGAAAATCTAAGAAGGAAGGAGCCCAGAGGTATAATTAAAGAGGGAAGGATTTGGTCCCTTACAACATTGACCTTCAGTGGATTATTATCTCCCCAGTGACGTTTCAGGAGCTGTATGTCTGAGCCTTGGAAGAGGCGGCTTGCCTTCATTATTAGCAGCAATAGTAATAAAAAAAAAGTGTCAGCACATTGTATCACCACATTCTGTTCCTCACATTTATAAATACAGTTTCTAAACTGCAAATAATGTACTCTACATCAAATACAACTAAAGCAAACAAATAAAAACAAAACATTTTTCTATTTTATTTACCTTTTAAAATTCTTCCTACTTTTAAAAACATGTGTGTGCAAAAGGATTGAGTGAATAAGATACTTTAGACATATTTGTGTAATTAATATGCTTCTTTTGTCAGAAACAAGAAGAGTGAGAATGGAGAAAAAAAATAAGAAAGAAGAGAAAATAAACTGCCAAAGGTCAAGCAGAGGGAACTGCGCTGTATTACTTAATTCAATAACACCACAATAAAGTTAGCCTTTACTTTTTTATTATAGCATATTGGTGCTTCTAAGAACACTAACAGTGAAAAATAAATGAATATGGCGTTAGATGCTGCAGATGCCAGTGGGAGGCCAGGTTTAATTCACTCTTATAAAGTCTTCTTGAATTGTGTCACTTGTAGAATTTGTACTTGACTTTTGGAAACAAAATGTTCTTGCCACTGAGAACTAATTAAAAAATCTGGCCCTCTGTGACTGAGCTCATTTTGTTCAGGTTGACTGCATGTTCAAGTTTGACTCGAGATGCTCATCTAATATATACTGTGACCAACTACTTCAGTTGGATTAAGATAATTGCCTAGCTCAACACTGTTCTGATACATTCCAGAAGAATGCCATTCAAAGCCTTTAACTGAGATTGCTACCAAATCACCACTCCTGGTTTTTTAACTTGAAGTGCAAAAAGTTAAACTTGTGCTTTGGAATGAACTCAGAGGAATCTCAGGCTACCATTAGCAAATAAAAAGGAGGATGTACCTTGAGCAAGAAACAACATGGAGACATTAGGTTAAGTGAAAGAAAATAGACTCAAGCAGTAGGTTCTTATGATTCTACTTATGTGAAGTTAAAAAACAGACAAATTTAGGAACTTCAGGTGAAGATGGCGGAGTAGGTAAACAGTGTGCTCACATTTTCCCACAGCCATATCAAAATTACAACTAAATTACAGGACAAACATTACTGTGAATCACCTGAAATCTAAGTGAACAGAAGTCCTATAACTAATGATATACAGAAGAAGCCACCTTGAGACTGGTAGAAGGAGCAGACATGAGAAACAAGCTGGTCCTCCACCCACATGTGGTGGTTAAAAATCAAGAGGGATATCTTGACTGCAGAGGTGCCCTCAAGGAGCAAAGGACTCCAGAGTCACCCAGGACCCCCAAGGTTCTAATGCAGTAAAGAGAAGTTCCCACGATGAAAGAGATTTGGGGGAATTAACAAATTTGAGGGAAACATGAGATCCTTTTGGACAGGCTGAGTTTGCACTATGTTTTGGCCATCTCACGAATGCACACATTTGAGGTCAGTGGACAAAACTCTAAGATTTGAAGAACTTTGAAATCATCATCCAGGTGGGAAAAGCAACTTCAAGTGTATGCCTGCAAATGGTGGGTCAAGTGTATTTTCTTTAAATAATGAGGACAGAATTTCGAGAATCTGGGATATTTCCAATGTCATCTGGCTGAGTTCCTAAGACAGTAACATACCAGAAGGAGCAATTGAAAAGGGAATATACTCGTCCATGCCACTGTTCTATCATGTGGCGAAACATTTCTCACTTTTTGGATGATTGCTGAGTGAAAAAATTTTGAAGTTTTTCAAAACCTAGAACTAGCGATGATGCTATAAATAGCACTCTAATACACTGTTGGTAAAGATACCTGTTAACCGGCATTGCATTTTTAATAAAATTAAAATTTCAATGTGTCAGCCCTTTGCAAAATGTAATCACTTCTATTAATTTATCCAAAAAATATTTGCACAATGCATAAAGATATTTATTTTAACATTGATTTAGAAACAATTCTAATCTGTATAACTAGGAGATTGAGTGGGTAAGTTATGGTTTCTTATACATAATAGACTAGTTTACAGCCAGTCAACATAAGAAAGATTTACATCTACTGACATAAAACTATATAAAGTGTATGCAGATAAGTGAGTACGCAAGCAAAGTCTAACCTCATTTTGAATGAAAAACAAGCATTAGAAGAAAGATCAAATTGTGGTTCATTTTTTTCCTATGACTGGGATATTTCCATGTTGTTTAGATTTTTGCAGTAATTATATTACTTTATAACAAAAATATTTTTCAGCTGTCTTCGCTGCAGCTACTGCAAGGATGAAGACCATTCTCAGTGACCAAACCGTGGACATCCCAGAGAATGTGGGCGTCACTCTGGAGGGACGCACAGTTACAGAGAAGGGTCCCAGAGGCACCCTGCGGAGGGACTTCAATCACATCAGTGTAGAACTTAATCTGCTTGGAAAGAAGAAGAGGCTCCGGGCTGACCAACGGTGGGGGCATAGAAGGAGCTGGCTACTGTTCGCACTGTCTGTAGTCATGGACAGAACGTGACCAAGGCTGTCACACTGGGCTTCCGTTACAAGATGAGGCCGGTGTGTGCTCACTTCCCCATCAACGTTATTCAGGAGAACGGTTCTCTTGTTGAAATCCGAAATTTCTTGGGTGAAAAATACATTCGCAGGGGTCGGATGAGGTCAGGTGTTGCTTGTTGAGTACCTCAAGCCCAGAAAGACAAATTAATACTTGAAGGAAATGATATTGAACTTGTATCAAATTCAGCTGCTTTGATTCAGCAAGCCTAGAACTATGGAATCCATGTTTCTGAAAAAGGAACAGTTCAGCAGGCTGATGAATATGATCTAAGTTGTCCAGCTACAGAAACACCAAGATGTTGAGTGATCCCTCAGACTTATTTGTGATACTTTAAAGATTCAATAAAAGTCATGTATTGGAAAAAATATATATTTTTCAAAGCCATCCAATGCAGAATTCATACAAAAAAGAGTGTATCAAACTTAGCCTTTCAGCGTTAGGAATGCTAACGTAATAAGCCGCAAGATCCAAAATAATTTTGAGGGGACTGACTTTCACCAAAAAAAAAAAAAAGAAGAAGAAGAAGAAAAAGTATAAGCTTGAAGCTAGACTTAGAAGGTGTATTTAAGATTTATGCTTAACATCTGAGTATGCCTTTTTTCTTCTATCAGATATAATTTTCCCTGACCAGACTATTGTTCTAGCAGAGATGTCACAGGGGTCAAAGTTTCATTAAAGTGTTCAATGGCTTTGGGAAGGAGACTATTCAGTGTTTTGGTTTCAATGATTTTACTCAAGATTATAAAGATAGGATAGAAAACGTTTATATAACTTCACATGAAGGACCCATTATTAAAATTATTTTGAAGAAAATAATGTATCATAGAAATGGCAGTTCTCCCAAAGTAAATACATCTCATGCAATTCCAGTTAGAATCTCAAAATAACTTTTTTAACTTAAATTTCTGTTGAAAAAGCAGGTATCTAAGAATTTTAGACTTAATTATGAAAAAGTAGAATAATGAAGGAGGATCTGCTTTGCTAGATGCTAAAACATACTACAAAGCCATTATATTAAGAGTATCGTCTTGACTTGAAAATTAAAAAAAATAGATCACTGAAATTGAATAAGAGTGAAGAAATAAGTATTTGACATTTATGAAAACTGACAATTAATTTTGTAAACTTGCCACTGTGCACTTAAGTTGGCAGCATTGTACAAAAAACTCAGCAAAGTTTCATAAACTTGGTGTATCTATGTCTCACAGCTGTGTTCTTTTCAACATGTGGCGGTGTCTTGCTAGTGGTGTTCATCGTTGTCATTGTGTGTTTTTGCGTGCCTTCAAGAGAATGTTAGAACTTGAATTAGAGTAATGAATAAACATTTTAAACTTGACAAGAGTGGAAGTGAAATCAGGGACATGTCGGTCCAACTTCATAGGGATAATGTCATGAAGAAAACAGCAGTGTAGAAATGCCTTAAGTGTTTCTCAGAGAGGAGAGAAAGCATCACTGATGGATGAGAGGTCAAGGCACCCAGTAACAAGCCGAACTGATGAAAACATTGCAAATATTCTTCGAATTGTGAGTCAAAATTGTTGGTTGACTGAGAAGCACAGCAGAACAAGTAAACATCAATAGAGAAACTGTTAGAAAAATCTTAACTGAAAATCTTGCCACGAGAAAGGTGTGTGCAAACATGGTCCCGAAGGAGCTCATCGATGATCAAAAGCAAAGCAGAGTAGAAGTTTGTCAAGCTCTTTTGGAGAGGCAAGATGATGTTTTGGGCCATGTGATGAAACATGGTTGTACCAACATGACCCTGAAACAAAGCATCAAAGTGCACAATGGAAGTCAGCCATTTCTCCACAACAAAAAAGGTTCAATCAGTCCAAATCAAGAATCAAAACAATGTTGCTAACCATTTTTGATATCAGAGGGATTGTTTACTATGAATTTGTACCAACTGGACAAATAGTCAACCAAGTTTATTATTGGAAAGTGCTGAAAAGGCTACGTGGAAAAGACGAAAACAATCTGAACATTTTGCCAACAACTCAGGTCTCATCACAACAAGGCACCAGCTCACAGGGCACTGTCTGTGAGGGAGTTTTTAGGCAGTACACAAATAACTGTATTGAAACACTCTCTACTCATGTGGTCTGGCTCCCAATGACATTTTTCTTTCCCCAAAATAAAGGAAATATTGAAAGGAAGACATTTTAATAACATTCAGAACATCAAGCGTAATACGATGACAGCTCTGATGGCCATTCCAGAAAAAGAGTTCCAGAATGGCTTTGAAGGGTGAACTAGGCTCTGGCTTCAGTGCAGAGCTTCCCAAGGGGAGTACTTCAAAGGTGACCGTAGTGATATTCAGGAATAAGATAGGTAGCACTTTTCTAGGATGAGTTCATGAACTTAACTGTCAGATCTCATATGAGTAAATATTCTATCTCAGTGTGTAAAATGTGTTTTAAGTTAATAAATGGTGCCATCATAACTGGCTACTTATCCAAAAGAAAATAAAGGTGAATTCCTACCTCATCACATGTATAGAAATAAACCTCAAATAATTAAACACTTAGATGTAAACCGTAAAATAGTAACAAGCTTGAAGAAAATCAGGCTATTAACTAAGTGCTGGACAGCTATATAACAAAAACAGATGTGTGAACTATGAAAGACATAGTTGATTTCTATTGCAAAAAAAGGGAGACTAAAAGACAATACTTGAATACACATAAAAGATAATCTGATACAAGTTATTTTTTAAACTGACCAATTCTAATTTTAGAAAGGGCAAAGGATATAAACAGACAATTCAAACATGAGTTAATCCAAATGATCAATGAGTATATTATATTAAAAATGTTTGGTATTCAACCTAAAGAACCAATACAGTATTACTTGGCTAATATTAAAGAGTGGTAACAAATACTTCTTGAGAAATATATAAAAATGAGGTAGATTCATACACTGAAGTAGACATGTAAAGCATAGAATTAGTGAAAAATCATAAAACAAAGAAGTAACCATGACAAGACCAGCGTGTATGATACACCATAAATATCTGTGTGTGTGTGTAGAAAAGTGGTATGTGGAAAGGATAGTCACCAAAATATTAACTGCACTTATCGCCAAATAATTGAGATTTCCGGTGAGCTTAGCGTACTTCTTAAATTTTTAAAATATTTTTCCATTTGTGTAATGCTAAATCATTAATTAAAATTCATGACAAAATAAATTCTTATGAAACTCAAAAACCATTCAAATATGAATTTCTTTCAAATTTTCCTTCCCCGATTTCATGTCTAATTCAAGTTTGATTGGTTTGGTTTATATTCACGGGGGTGAGGAGCATGGAGAGGGATTGGAAATGAGAAAATGTGTTCACCAAGCGACAGGCCCGAGTGGATATCCCTGAATGAGACTCAGAGAGCACGGCATGAAACAGCACTGAAAGTTTCCATTTCATCCTTCTCATTTCTATTTTAGTAACCTTTGACATTTGAAGAAACAAAAGCCTACAGTCACTTTTGCTTGTCTTTCTCCCCAGGGCCTTAAAGGATTGTCAGAACATTTGCACCCTTGAGAGCAGTAACAGTCCCTGCCCGGCCTTCTCTCTTCCCACTCTGAGTCCAGAAGAAGACAACAGATTGCAGGAACGTGTGAGGCTTCTCTTTGACGTTCTAAGGTCCCTTCTTGTGTGTTAGATTTGTGAGCACTCCCCCGCCCTGCCCCCACCCCACCCCAGTGCCATCCCAAGCTGAAATCTGGTCTGACACCATCTACCCGGCTTGCTTATAAAGACTAGTTGTCATTAGGCACAACGTGGGCTACAATGTAAGCCTGTGTTACTAATAACAAGTGGGATGTACAGCATCGAGAGACAAGAAGTGCCCTTTATTCCCATTTACGTTACCGGAAAAATAGACATACATAGAACCAGTGCCATGTTAAGTTTTTTAAGGCAATAAAAGTGTTTTGAATTCCTAGACATCCTACGAATTTCAGTTTTATAAAATGTGTCATCTATTTTCTTTCTTCTCCCTCAAGTCTTTTAGCATCACACATTTAGCCTGGCTCTTTCCCTTGTCTAGAGGCCAGGGAGGGTTCCCAGCATATGCTTATGCAAAAAGCAGGATGTTTGCCTTCTTTCCAACCTTGCCCCCACACTCTCATCATGCAAAGCTGAGAAGCAGAAACACTACACAGATCCTCCGGAACCTCCTGTGTGCAAATTCCAAAGGAGTTAAGAGTTCTGAGTGTTGGAAGTACAGAAAGAATTAGGAAACATGTCCCCTCCCCAGCCAAACCCCAAAGACAAACCCCTCTGGTCTTCATGGGTGCCTTTCACTCTGCCCAGAATGAGACCCACTGGCCTCTTCTCCCATTGATGTCCAGACAAGAAACTCAGGCCATACAACAGCCAGGAATGTGCTCAGTCAAGGTTCAGATACCTCATACAGAAATCAGACACGACTTTCACCACTAAACATCAACTACGTCATTAAACTACACAACAGGTATAGAGCCTCAACAATAATACCAAAATAAAGGTGCAGCTCTGGCCGCTAAAATCCTTCGTGTGACAGCAGTGTATTGAGATCCTGCACGTAACAACCAAACCACCAAACCAAACCTAAACCATGACTTGTTTCTTGATTCCTTTGTCTCTTTATAGTAAAAAAGGCATCTAAATGGAACTATATACAATGAAAACTTATGACTACAGATTCCTAACAGAAGAACGGCGACCCACCATAAACAATTACATTCCTGGTAAAATTAAGTATGTTTTATTAGAAGATACTTAAATTTTTTTATTAATATATGTTGGTCACAATAGTTCTGCTTTCATTTACATCTGATGCCTTGCTGCTACCTATAATTTTTATTATTTGGGGGTTTTCTTGAGTAATTTGGTGTGAGTTGTGGTGGGTAGTGCTAAGCAAAGAATAAAGACTAGAATTTTCATGCCTTAGATCAGGTAGGCTCTGGATTGCTGTCCCACATTCTCATCTCTCTAAACCTGAACAAATAAGAAACAATTCAAACTCTCCACTGCGCACAATCCCAGCTCTGCCACTTATCACATTTGTGACCTTGAGCAAAGTCACCCAATGTCTTTGTACCTCAGTTTCTTCACCTGTAAAAAGAGATAGTCACAATGCCTAATTGCAGAGTTGTTATGAAGATTAAATGAGTTAGTATATATAAAGCACTTAGACCAGTGTCTGACACATATTAAGTCACACGTAACAGTTGTTACTACCGTGACCATTAGTGGTGCTGCTTATTTATTCTGGAATTTTCTCCCTAATATAGGCAATAAGATCAGTTGCATTTGAATGCATAATAGGAGTTTATCAGTTTGGAATAATTGCAGAATAAATTATTATCAATATTTTCTAAAAGATACTCCCTCCTAATTTTTACTTTCATCCATGCACTGGTGTCTGGTTTCTATCTGAATATATGTTGGCCCTGTCCTCAGAGAAGACAAAAACTCAACATACAGGGAAGCACTTTAAAGAAGTTTAAATAAAGAAAGTAGCGAAGTTCTGACTGGCAGAGGGCTTTGGAAATCCACAGGGCCTGGTGGTTCCTAGGGAACTAGACGATTCTTAGTTGGGGGTATGGGGTCTGGTCAGTGTGAAAGTGAACAGAGTAGAACTAGAGCAGACAGAGATGGAGAAACATGGTCGCCCATAAAGTAAGAGCTTCTTTGAAACTAAATTGCCTCCCCATCCTTTATTCCATTTTCGTTTCTCTTAATTTCCAATTAGCCTCCTTTATTTAACATTGTAATCATTCAAAATGTGTATAGAAAGTAAACATTCTTAAAACACATAAAGAGTATGAAATTTTGCTTTCTGTAACTGAGGAAAAAGTATCCTTCCCCAACTGTTTAAAAATAATGATCTTTCTAAAACGAGAATTCGGAAACAAGAAAGAATTACATTTCGCGTTTCTGGTTTAGAGTTCCAAAACTCTATGCATTTGAAAAGTACAGCAACAGAAACTTTTTATGTCACATTTGCATTCCCATTGGTTGATTTTTGTGCAGGTTACATTTTTTTCACCCAGAGCTCCCTGGAGTTTTATGACAGGAAAATGAAGATGGTTTTTGGCCTTCAGAAGAATTACAAATACTTGAGGCAGCAGGAACAGGGCTCGAGCTTACGCCTGAGATGCAGGTGTCCAGAGTTCCAATTCCAGCCTAAGCACGGCTTACTGAGTGCCCTTGGGCAGGTGACTTCACCTCCCTTGGCTTCCCTTCCCTCACAGCTAAAGTGAAGACATTAACGCTCAGTTCCCTTTTGGGGTAGAGTGGATTAAGTAATTAGAAAACAACAGCCCCTTCTTATGCAACTCTTTAGGAGATAAGAATTTTACCCAATGATTCTGAAGTGTGTTAGAAAACAAAAACAACAGAGAGAACAGAGTGAGAGCCACACAGAGCAGATAATTTCTCATCAGTACAAGGGATTGGAGGACACTATCTCTTCATTTTACCAAAGCAGAAAAAGAAAAAGCAATTTCAGGACACATTATTTTCAAATAAAAGTTCCCCTCTCATCTCTCTCTCTTCTCTGTCTCTCTCTGTCTCTCTCTCTCTCTCTCTCTCTCTCTCTCACACACACACACACACACACACACACACACACACACACACGATACCCTTTCCTTATTTCGTCATTCATGTCTATTTTAAAGTACTTCACTTATGTGGTCTCAAAATAGGAACCATCCAAGTAAAATCATCAGCCTTAAAACCATGTTTGAAATAATAAGTTACAAATTCAGGAGCCCTTTAATGTGGCTGCAATTCTGTAACTATCTGTGAATTCCATGGATAGACCTATTAAACGTACCAGGCACCAATGTTGCTGGCTGTCAAGAAGCAAAATGAAAAATAGTTTTAATAGCTGCTCTTTGACCTGTTTTATATTTTATGTCAATTATAACAGCACACAACCATGCATAATTATGAAGCATAGATGCATTCAAATGTACACATAATTTGTGTTCTTATGGCAACCATTGCATTAGGCACTGAAAAACAAACCTATTGTTATAAGTCATTTGCACATTAATATATTAGTATTAAATACTGAAGACAGATTTTTCTATCCATCTGTTTTGAATCATTGTAAGTAAATATATCTTTTTGGAGGGGTGGACCAAATCTCTACATAAATGCACTGTAGGTGCCATCTGCAACATATATTATAATACAGAGTTTAGCACCATCGTGCATAGCAACTCCAGCAAAGACAGTGCCATGTGATTGTCATTTGAATGTCATTTTTAAAAAATGATCTGGTATATGGACAGAAGGAGGAAATTTTTTTCTGGCACTGCCATAAAAATTCCTTCATTTGATTATCCCATGGTTTTTGGATTTCTTTCTTAAAAGCTTGTATTCTTCCAAGGATAAGAGAAAAATAACTATTTTAATGCAGGGTAAATGAACATAAAAGTATATGTTGTCTCTGGAGCAAAATTATTAAAATACCAGGGTAAATTGCTTTTTAAAATCTGATGAATCATAACAATGACACTGGGAAGCAGATGACCCAACTAGTAAAATGACCTGTCCATGTTACTGATAAAGAAACCAGGGATTTTTTTTAAGAACAATTACATAACTCCACTGTTAACTTCTCAGCATTCTCATGATTTTATGGATACACAGTGAGGCTGATCGGGTAGAAGGCACTGGAGGGCAATGCCAAATAAGAACCAGAAATCAGATATCCTGACTCCAAATTTGTCCATTTAATACCTTGATGCTCATGAATTTGGAGGAAGCAAGAGCCCATCACACTGTCAGTTTTAACCCTATTTTTCAACCTCTGAGCAATTGCTGTGGCTATCCACCCCACCTTACAATCTTGCAGAGTTAGATCTGGCCTGGAGAAAGAAAAATTTAAAAAATGGAGTTGAAGGATAGGATGGGGAGATAATGACAACTGTTTCCCCAAGGTTCTCAAGACTAAAACAGATGACTATCTCAATTTCTATTGAATTCACTTTAAATGATCACAGTATTTTTATTTGGGTGCACAGGAAGAACTAGAACAATTGTACCACACATTTCTGGAGTTATCTCTGAGGCGTTTTACTTCTCTGTTGTTTCTCTTATTAGGTGTCTGTAAATTTAGATGTGAAGTATTTTTATTCTACTTTTGCCTGCCTGAACTTTGAATACAAAGACATTTCTAGAATGATTTCAATCTACAGTGACTACTTAGTTTGTTCAAATAATGAGCAATTTACAGATCTTAAATCCATTGCTAATGTATCACTCAAATACTTTTTAAAGGTTTGTTTCAATTAGGAGAATTACTAAGTTTCTCTAGGATCTTGGAGATACTTGCCTGTAGATGTAATAATATATCTGTCTTTAAATAATCCTGTAAAATTTTAAATGTTTAGAAGAGAGGACTGGAAATACCTGATTTTTATGGACTTTTTTTTTTTTTTATAACTTGTGATGCCACAGAAAGAAAAAAATTGCTCTGTACCAATCTAACTGGTTTTTATCAAGATTAGGCAAATAAAGAGAATAACCTTCTGAAGAGGTAGAGGTACTGATACAAGAAAATGGCAACAAGGGGATAACGAGGAGATGGCTAGAGAAGGACGAAAAGATGGCACCTAGCAAGTAAAGAGAAGGACAGAGTGAGAAAGGTTCTAGTGAATTCCAATCCTAGATTCCCCAAAAGAGCTGCCAAAATTCAGACAGTGGGTATCCACATACATTGGAATTCATGCTCCTGACTCTTAACACTGAAAAATTTTGGATAGTTCTGGAGTCTGCAAGACAGACAGTCATGGGGTCTGCAAGTTTTGGTGGGACAAGATTTTGAGGCCCATGAGGCACTGAGAAAGAACTGAGAGTGAAGAAATGAAGGAGATCACAGAGTCACCCCAGAGAAAAAGATGTGACATAGACGATGCACTGTAGAACTGTACACCTGGGACCTATGCAACTTACCCCAGTAAGTCTAACAATAAAAATATTTTTATAAAACTAAAAAAAGATGTGATCACTTTTTGGAGCGTTAAGGTACCTTTAATTTAAAATTATATGTTTTTCCAATTTTAAATGTTAACAGACCACCAATTTAAGAAAAATGACAAAATGGTTTTAAATCTTCACAGGGCAAATCAGTCAATATTGTCTTCAGGATGACAATAACAGTCAACCCTTCATTACTTACTCACTGTTTTCAGCACTCTTTCCTCAAATCCATGTTCATGAGCACGTTGTAACTCCTATTTGTTTAATCCACAAACATTTGACATGTTCACGCCCATCTACGGAGATGGAATTTTTTTTAAATGCTATTAATGGTTCATTTTACCCATTTAAAATCTTACAGCAATGTTTTTTTCCTTGTTTTTTGTATGTTTGTTTGTGTTTTGTTCTTGCAGGGTTTTTTCCCTTCCAGTACGCCTGCATGTGTCCCATGCTGGTTTGACAACAATACTGACTTCCAAGACTGCCTCGTTGTTCTAGGCTTAACTACCCAGTGTGACTAACACCAACTCCTCAAACTAGCATTCTTCACATGCCAGTTGCAGAACTGACCACAAGGAAAGTCCTACATATTTTGGTGGATAATATTTCAGACCAAACTGAATTGATGAAACACCTTTACCATTACATTTTAGAATCTAAGATTTTTCTCCAATTTATCTTCTTATCATGACTTCTCCATCCTCAGTGGAATCTACCTGTTGTATTCTATGTCACCACCTCTACCCTCATTTCTCAAGAAATGAGACAAAGCAACTTTAGTTGAAATAGAAAACTGTTGCTTGTCGCAAGTGCCAATCAAAATCTTTCTTTGTAAGGGGAGGGGGTGGGAGAGGAGGGGGGAAGCTAACTATAAGGTGATGGAAAGAGAAGTCACATTAGGTGGTGAACTTATTATACATCAAGTTGACAATGCACTGTAGGATTGTATGCCTGAAACCTATGTAATCCTTGCTAACAGATGTCACCCCAATAAGTCTAACAATATAAATGAATTAAAAAAAAAACAAACAAACTTTCTTTGTTAATCTCTGCTTCATTCCCTTTGCATTCTAAGGAACTTTTTCAATGAAGTCATTTTATTTAAAAACTTATTGCCCTATCTACTGAGAAATCACCCATTTGACTTATATTCAATTTAACTTATCAGCCCAGTGTTAACAAACAATATTTATACATTTGGCAACTCAGGAGCATGGCTCCTCTTTGCTATTATAAGGAGGCCAACATTACTGGCAATGACCCTGGGTTCTGCACTTGGGGAAGCACAGCTGCCCATCTGCTTGGTGTTAAATTTTAGGTTGGGAACCATGGGCCCTTATCAGAAGAACAGAGCAATCTTCAAGCATACAGCAGATGGTAACACTTCTCAGTACCTCAAGCTTGGGTGTGGGAGACTGGTGCAACATTATAATGCATACCCTAATTTAACTAAAGAATCATTACCATACAGTTTTAGATCAGAACAAAAGTGATTACTAGTAAGATTGGGGCAAGCGATCATTCTATCTTTAAATCATCTTATTTCTAAATAGTCTTTAAAATTTACATGAATTACTTATTTGACAAAAAAAAAACTTTTGTAAAACAATATGCAGTTTGGCCTTCAAATTATTTTTATCTGTGTCATAGAAACAATGCATGCATTAGTATACAGATTGCAAATTATATAAGCAATTTCCTCAACATTTAAAGTTTAATTAACAATAGCCTAGATGCCCATATAAGTTCTGCAGTTAAATCTGATGGTGTATTTTCAATGGCATTACTTCCTTGTTAAAGATTGAGTTCAATCTTTGAGGGAACTCTATCTAATCCTCAAACAGAAAGATCTTGGAGTTTGCAGGAGTTTTAGTTTTTGAACTTATCCCAAACCAAAAATATTTGTTGAGTGCCACTGTGTTCAAAACTGTTTAGAATAAAATATTAACCCACAAAAACAAAGTTATTGAGTGTTAGATTGACAAAATGCTCCCCCTTTTTGCCAATCTTGAAGAAGAGAAGCTCACATCAATTTAAGAAACAGCTCTCTGGTTATGAGCTTTTGTGATTTTAGAAAGGTTGAATGAACTTCCCACCGAGAAGTGCTATGATCTGCTGTATGCTTGAAGATTGGTCCTGTCCTTCTGATAAGGGCCCATGGTCCCAACCTGAAATGTAACACTCAGCAGATGGGCCTCCCCAATCCTAGGATGGGAACATGGCTCTGATTAAACTGCAAGATGCAGACGAGGCAAAGAAAACTACAGCAAACCTCTGTGGCTCTGAACCACCAAAGGGTAAAGAAAACAGGGCAGGCCTTGTCTTAGACACAGGCTAAACATCAGGTTACTCAAACTGCACATGATGATAACATCCAATGAATGTAGTGTAAGTAAATATTTGTTATGGGGCCGATTCAGTAAGAATGAAAAGTACTTATTCATTTCAATGTGAACCCTCCCTTTGCATTTAAACAGAAAATTGGACTGATAAAAAACTCAACGTTTGGTCCTAGACCAGCAGACTGCTCAAGGAAAAAGCCTCTAGCCATTGTAAAGTCAGACCAGGTGACAGCCAATCGGCTGAAGACAAGGTTGAGCTTCACAGCATTGCTGGCCTTTGGGAGTTTCTGTTCGAGGCTACAGGAAGCGATTTCATCATTCTTTGACTTGGTGGCCAGCCTGCAAGCCACAACGGGAGTCCCTTCCCCCTAATCCATACTGTTCAATTGTCACGAAAGCTTGTAAACAGGAGCCTCCATCAGTTACCTCAGAGTGGTTTGAACAAACTAACATCATAACAAGAGTGTTTATGGAAAAATGCTTAAGCACTGAAGCAGAAAGGGCTTAGCACTGATCAGACCTCTCTTCCACCTTTATTCTTCACTGTTCACATTGAAATGCAAATATCAGCGCAGGGTTTCCACTGGTGTGCCACTCACAAATTGAAAAGCAGTTTTTATCTATGCAAATGTAAGCATGGTAATTGAAGTTAATCAATCAATGCTAGCTTTCACTAAAACCTTGAACATGATTGAATAAAGTAATTATCATTCAGCAGAAAATGATGAAGTTGTAGACAGCATGAACCTTATTAAAGGAGGATTTTGAGTCACAATGGCTTAATTTAGCTAACAGCCTAGCCTTAGCCCAAGCAACATACTCTTGCTGCCTAGAATTGTTTTATGATTAAAAAACAACAACAACAATAATGAGGGTGGGGGAAGGTAGAGGTAAGAGTAAAGCAGGGTTTTTTTTATTATTATTTTCATAGTGCTGGATTAATAAAAGTACTTGGATGCTACAAAGGAGAAGCCATAATTGACATCTTAAAAAAAAAAAATCTAGGTAAGTGAACAAAGATTGTTATGACATTTTTGATATGGCCAACAGCATACAACAGGCTCTTAATGCTATTGTGATATTTTTAACGTAAATGAATGAAATAAGGTGAGCATCTCAGAAGTCCTTGTAAAATAAAACCAAAATTAGAGAACTATTTCCAAGTAAAAGTAACATTTTAAGGTATTATATATTGAATGCTAATCTCTTAAAAGTATGACTTTAAAGATAATATTTTTTTACTGATTCACAGCAGTTTCAATACAGAACATATGCTGCATTCTGCACAGGCTTTCAAATACTTCATTTTTCTGGAGTGCCACCTATTCAATGACTTGCCTTGATTTATAAAAAAACAGTCTACCAGAGAGTGTTTTAATATTCATTTCAGAGTATTTTTTTTCCAGTTTCTTTATATTCTTCCTTATTCTCACTTATGATTTAAATGTTTTTTGGGACTTTATAAACACAATTTTTTTTTAAAGCCAGAGCTGAGTACTATTGTTGAAAAAAATCATTTCAGGTAGCATAAGGGAAATAATCCATCTCAGGAAAATGTAATCAACAGTTAGTGTGCAACATAATGTAAACTGATTATGGAAAGAGGCTCCATTTAGCTTTTTCCAATGTATTTTTGAAAAACAAGGTTAACTAGCAATATTTAGATTAGAGTAGCCCAGCAGGATATGGTGACTCTTAAGAACCTACAGTAATTCTATTGGATTCAATTAGATTGAAAAAACTAAAGGTCTGTAATCCTGCTAATATTATCATACACCCTTAGGGAAGTCACTTCCTCCCCCAACTCCAGTTTGGTTGATGCATTTTGCATTTAGTTTATTTTGAATGACAATTTGTCAGATTCAACCTATATTCCCAATTGGGTAGGAAAATATACCTTTTTATTTATGTAATATTTTGGAATAGATAATGTTAGGTATTTTCTTCAAACATCTCCATATACTCAAATATTTTCCTAAAGCTTCAGTAAGTTTATCTACCATCACCTGTATCATTAATAAATAGGTGACAAAGAAATAAATTCCTAAGTTTAAACCAGCTGAATGCATTATAGTGAAAAGTTAGGAGGTTCCTCCAGCACATCTTACTTCTGAATGTAATTGTCCTGTCCCCTACTATTTAAGTAAAAGCCAGGCCTTCTTCATTATCGTCTAGTCCATCCACAAGGCATTTAAGTATCAGAGCTACTATGTCGAAGTGACATTAGAGTGTTGTATTTAATAGTTCAACAGAATCAGGATGTCATTTTTATTTGGATAATAATGTGCATTAAAAGTCTAATATTAATATTGATTGTTTACCTTAAATGCCCTAACAGCAGCAAATTAGTCATTTCTGACCTTTTATGGCTATTTCCTACAACAGGACCAGCCCAGGACTTAAGTTAATATCTCTTCTTTTCTTACTTCTACTCAACTGTGAAACTAATAGTAGCAGGGAAGACCACAGGACAGGGATGAGACTGCCATTATTTCTGACTCTTCATTTTCTTCAATAGCAAGGTGCTGATATATTTCAAATTAAAAGAAGAACAAAAACTCCTAAGTAATCAT